>WAAD01011639.1:0-143523 GCA_013389945.1 Fregata magnificens
CCAACCTTAATGGTTCTATGATTCTATGATCCTGCTGAACTGAAGGGCCTTTGTCAGGAGACATTTCCTCTGCGTTAGTGTGAACTTTTAAAGATTCAAGGTCTTTATTGACAGGAGGATTTTAATCTTTACTGTATTTACACGGTTTATTAGAATCCAAGTAATTGTCCTGGGTGAGATTATTAAATTTTGCCTTATCTGGATACAAGTTTTTTGAAAGAGAGACCATAAGAAAGACACTCTCCTCCCTTCACACACACATCCCTTGTCCAAAGGCCACCTTATGGGAGAAAATGCCAAATACGACACACTTTTTTAAAACCAGTATGACACACAATTGTCTAACTTCTTGTGTTTTCTTTTTTTTTTAATTCTTAAATACACAGCTGGCGTCTGCTTTACATTAGAAATAAGTGTGGGCACTGATGCTGAAGTCCAGAGGGGTTATTCACGTTAGGTAGCAGCTCCTCACACATGCAGCCCCCAGCTCCAAGGGTGAGAGGTGCGTCTGTGTCTACACCCGTGTCTCAGAGCAAGGTGGTAGCACCTGCAAAACCACTTTCTCGACTACACACATTGCTTTGCTCTGGGCATCTAGTTAGATGATGCCACAAGGCTTCCCTGCTGGCAAACCAGCCGGGAAACCATCTAGTCACCTGCAGAGATAACGCACTGCCTTTGCTCTTGCTGTGGTCCTCAGGGAAAGGAGCTCACTCCTCAGACTACTTTCTTCCTCCCCAAAAACTTCATGTGTTGCATGTGGCAGGTGCAGCGACAGCCCGTGTGTGAGCCGTACAGACACAGCTGGGGGCCATGGAGAGGAGCTGATGGGGCAGCAGTGGGACATGGATGGGGCACCCTCACCAAGATGGCAATCCAGTGCTAGCTGGCTGCTACAGGGATGCAAAGGTGAACAGCTGAAGCTCAGCAAACAGAACAGATTTGAAATGAGGCCTTTTTTAAATAGGGAGACTAATAAGCCATGGGAACAAATCGTTACAGATGAAGTGTCCTTGCTGCCACCACTTGAAAATGTAAACAAATCTTGGGTTTCTTTTTGAAATATTTGTCCTGCTTCCTCCAGCTATTGCAGGTGTTATGACTGGGTAGTACAGATATTAATGACGGGGGGGAATCTTTCTCCTTTGCAATATCCATAGTCATACAACAGCGAGCACAGCAGCCTCTTTCTGCCCTTACAATAGACTGATCTGTCAGTCCTGTGACACCCATCAGTTACCAGCCACGTCTCAAACAGACGTGTCAGTTGCTCATCTAACATCATTTTTCCTGACACAAGGAATGAGTGAATAACCGCTGTCTGTGTTGGCAGGAAGAGCGGCATGGCAGCGGCAGAGCTGATGAGAGAAGCAGTTGGTGCTGAGGGCCAGATGTCCACGCTGCCCACAGCTGGGAGCCGCTTTGGGCCACCTCCAAACACCCAGCGCTGGCTGAAGCACCCAAGGTGAGCCTGCAGAGCCCAGCTTCTGCTTGGCTTCACACTTTGCAGGCTCTCGGATTACACCGCATGATAGGTGGTGATGGTTTGCTTAAACAGCATTCTCCTGATCAGAACTGCAGTGGTGATGTGGACACACACCCACTAACGTGGCACAGAAATGCCCCAGTCAAAGAGAAGCCCTGCCTATGACAATAATCAGCTCTGGGTCCTCAAGAAGCAGGAAAAATCACATCTTATGATTCCCATGGCCAATAGTGTAACACTTTAATATGGACTTGGGCTTAATCAGCTTTGACATGTTAGCAGGATGTGGCTATCTGAATGAGGGACATGTGTCTTTTTGGATCTCTAGGACATATGATTTAAGTCAGTTATGTAAAATAAAAATATTTACATCAGCAAAACTAGAAATGCTGCAACATATGGAACATTATTTCTAACAACCTGAGAGAAAATGTTGCCTAATAGCACTTCTTGTCTTCTCTTTAGCAAGGCTAATCTTAGTCTTCATTTGTTTTCCAAATGACATTATTATTCAGTAAATAGAATATGAAGCCAAGGAACAGAAATTGCTCAGTTCCTGGCAAACTTTCTTCTCATCTTGCTCAATAATCATGATTATAATGATTTTATTCATAAGTCACATTAAGTTTTTCCCTATGGTAAAATTAAATGCAATGGGAAGTGAATGATCTGTTCCCTAAATGCAGCGCTAAAAGCAATACATCTTGCTCCTACATAAAACAACCATATTTATGCTCCAGATAGTCAATGACTGAATCAGAAATAACTATTCTGATGAACCCTGGCATTCAACTCTTCCTTTTCTTTTTGTTTAATAGCAGAACAAAATGTCAGTCTAATAAATTAAAGCATCGAGATCTCTATCTATGGAGACCCCAGAATGTCAGAAAGATTGATACTAAATTGCTGGATGCAGAGCGATCAATGCCGTCTGAGAGATCAGGATCCAAGAGTCAAACACGACACTGAACAGATGGATTTGTGCCCTGGTTTATTCTGAAATGTGTGCCATCAACTCTACATTTCCACAAGACTGAAGGGGACCAGCTTTAGGACTAAAAAGATACTTTGGTGTGAACATTTTTCTGAATTGGGGTATCCTATAAAAGCAGAGGCTGGACATAATTTGCTGAGATGTTGTTTTAGTAGAAAGTAGGTTCTTACAATGGGAGGGAATACTCTGAAAACCAGACACCCAAGGAAGGTACCTGGGATCTGAGGTTAGCAAGCAAAATGTAAAAAAAATACACCCTCTTAGTTCACTATTGCCTAGTGAAGGTGTGTTGGGCTGCACCAGCACACTTTCTGAGGGAAGCAGGACAACCATACTAAACCCAAATAATCTTCTCCTTTTGGAAGTGAACCAGCTGATTTTTGGAGGAGGAGGGCAAACAGCAGCACACTCACTCGGGACTTCACACAATTCTGAACCCGACAAAGGACACAGAGAACAAGAAGTAAGAAAGGCTGCAATGACTCAGATCAAAAACTTGCAGCCTTGGGAGGTGAGTGACTGATGTGCTGAGAGATGAGTGACTGATGTGTTTGTAAAAGGCACTGCAATTGTTTTATATTTGCTTGGCATTTGTGGAGGGTCAGACTTCTGGGTTTATACCTGTCACCTACAGCAGACTGAGGAGATTTGAGGGACAAAAAGTTAATAATAAATCTGTTAAGACTGTATGAGTATAAAAGGTTCTGTAATAACAGTGGCAGCATTTACCTGAGGTATCTGCATTATTTTGGAGAAACGTTCACATACAATTTATGGTTGTGATGTTCAGCAACTCACCAAACCTAAAACATATTTGATTATGCTTGAATAATATATATTGCTTTAATCAAGGCTATGGCATGTCCATGACACAGCTCTTGGAGAATGAATGTCCCCACCAGTATTTTGAAGGCAAAATTAGTTAAATGCATGGGATCATTAAGCATAAAGAGGACATGTAGTCCTATTCAGGTTACCATAATACAATAATAGAAGGAGTCTATTGGAGAGCAAGGCAATACAGCTAGGCATGCTACGTTGTGTCTGTCTCACCAAGCATATTTTCTGTAGCATGCTGAATTTTCCTGAAGTTTTGCAAGTGAGGTCCTTTTTAGAAGTACCTTTTGTTAACTTTGGAAAATTGATGGTAATACCCTGGGGTAGCGTGAGACAGGGAGACTTATGAAGGCAGCGCAGGTGCATGCCACCATGTCACCCTACCCTCCTATTAGTGAACACGGTGGACAAAATCAGCTCTGACGAGGTAGATGTAGGCTAGTCTGATCTGAAATGCGTGGGGCTAGGAAGCCACACTTAGCCCCTAAGGGCTGAAATGCCTTAGGTAGGCAAAAGGAAATTAGAGACCGAAACCTTCAAAACCGTGCTAGGCCCTGAGCAGTACTGCAAAAATGATCGCTTGGCTTGCTCAGCACTCTGCTGCCTGAGAATAAACCTAAGCAAATAATGACATCTATTTCTTTATTCATTTCTCTGTCTTGTTTCCAGCAGACTAGACGTCAGAAATCCATGTCTGTCTAGTTTATGCTGAATTATTTCATTTTTATTGGTGGTGGCTGAAGGAAAATATGATCAATGTTGAAGCCACATTCCCCCAAATAAAGGAGTTAATCACCTAGTTCTACGTAGAGCACCATGGAAGCAGCATGTTTAAACCATAATTTATTATTTGAATAACTTACTTTCATGTATAAGTATGCCTATATGTGTAGTATGTGTAAGAGCTTATATTTATTTATTTCTGGTATGCCTGTGGAGTACCAGATACTTCCTTGAAGGAAAGAATATGTCCTCTTTTTGTGCCATGAATTTACCTCTTGAACTACACATGGAAGAATGTTATTATATTCTATTATATTATAACTATTATTAGTTATAATAATTATATTATAGCTATTATAACTGATAGATTAAATTTCATGGGGATATGTTTTTTAATTGATAACCATAAATGCAATGCAATAAAAGTTATCTTGCAACTATATTTGGAAATCGCTTTCATAACATCACTTAATTCCTCTAGAAGTTATCTTTAACCAAAGAAACTCTTTGCTGATATTATTACATATGTTTTATCTGAAAGTGACCCTATTTCGTCTTGCTGTGACCTTATCTTATGTGTGATCTAGCAAGAATGGGAGCTCATTTACTTCCCACAGATCCTTTTACTTCATATATCTTGCGTAGATTTTCTATCCCCAAATAGACTAACCCAAGCATATAACCACCTGCTATGATACACTGAAATCCCTGCTCAAAAAATGGCTGGCACGTAATGGTGTCCTCAAGCAGCTGACTACAAAATGCTAGAAAATTGTGACAGAAAGCTGATTTTTTTCCTCCTGTTTTTGGAAAATTAAGATTGGGGGTGGGGGAAGGTGTGTTGACAGAAAACCAAAATCATATTGGAGTGTCACTTACTACGTATAACATAGACTCATTTTCATCATTAAAAATAGAAGAAAATAAAGACTGTAGTTTTTGTCTTGCAACACCAGGTCACGTCTCTCCTCAGCCACAGGTGGACAGCCCACGTTCCTCCATGAGCGGCACGGTTTGCCTCCCCTCGCACTATCGGGTATCCACAACCTGAATGATGGTATTGTGAGAAACAGCAATTTAAAAATCTCCCCAGGCTGTATAAGAGCATCACCATTTCAGGGGAACGTAACATCTTGGAAAGCAATTTGACTGGCAGCTTCAGCATCTCAGTCTGTGTTTTCCCTCCTCCCTTATTAAACCATACTGGCTGTTCAGCTGTGTGGGGCTGCGGGGGAGGCAGGAGCGTGCGAAGGCTGTAGGGTTGGCTGTAGGGATGGCTGTAGGGATGGCTGTAGGAGTGGCTGTAGGGATGGCTGTAGGGATGGCTGTGTGAGCACGGGGGAAGTCAGGGAGAGCCCGTTTCCAGCTACAGGACAGACAGAGGATCCTGTGGTTTGCCTTCGCTGGGACTGTTGCTGTCACGCAGCTCCTGCTCTGACCCATGGCACTGAAGAAGATCGGTGAGCAATAAAGATGGAGGGCCAGCACCCCCTCGGAATGCTGCTGAGGAGGGGGCAGAGAGGCAGACACCTGGGGGGTGTCAGAGGCATGATGAGCAGCAAGACTGTGGAAAAGGTCTCCAAACCAGGAGTAAGACACACAGTCTGTGGCCCCAGGGTCCATGGGACGTATGTGACAGTGTCCCAGCAGCTGGTGGGGTTCAGCCTGGTGTGTCTCAGCAGGAGCCAGGAGACCACCACTGATGTGCTCTCAGCAAGGCACTGCCAACCTTCACTTTGGCACCTCACAGCTTTTGAATGGTTTTTCCATCCCACCTATGTTCTGTCAAACTGATTTATTTGTGTGGGGTATCAGCAGACACACCGTATTGTTGGACCTTTTCCTAGCCTGTCTGAAGGAAGACAGGAGGATTTGTACCATTTTCCTCCCACTATTTTTTTTTCTTTTTTCTGCATGACAGTTACTGTATTCATTAAATAACATATCAAATTGTTAACAAAGAACAAGCGTGCATTAGGGAGTGTATCCATATTGCGCGTGAAAGGACAAGTGTTAGAATTACTTTCAGAAGTGAGAAGATGTGAAACGAGAGCCCTGGTAATGCTCAGGTTGTTTTATCTTCAGTGCTCCTGTACAGCATGTGCCCCATACAGCTCCAGGTGCTGGTTATGAACCATCAGACTGTACTAGAGACATCTAGTACCAAGTACATGTGGAAAAAACATCATGAAGGGTCAGTGGGAAAAGGTAGGGAGCAAATATGGACAAACCAAACTGCAAAAACTTGCTGAGACCAGATGATTTCCAGCCAGCATCAATAGATCTAGACATCAACATAGATGATGTCATGTATTTAGATATCCAAAAGTTATTTGACAAGGTCCCTTATCAAGGTGCTTGTCTAGTAGTTCAGCTGTCAGGGAGGAAGAGAGGTGGCCCAGCCTGAATAAATGAATTGGTTAAAAGACAGAAAAAAGGGGATGAGAATAAATGGTCAGTTTTAATAGTAGAGGTGGTTACCAGTGGGGGCTGAGCGGTGCAGCATAATCATAGGCAATCTGGAAAAGGGGTGGGCAGGGAGATGACATGGCCTGCAGGTGACACAAAGTTATTCAGGGAGAAAAAACAGCAGAACCTGCAAGTGCTGAGGGACTGGGCAAAAAAATAGGAAATGAGGTTGAATGTAGATAAATGTAAAGCACAATGAAAAAAGTTTGAACTGACTTGAGCAAAAACTTGGGCTATAAGTATCCCATTAAAACTGTCAGCTCAAAGTTCAATAGCAGTCAAAGAAATGCACCAAACATGAGGAGTTATAGGAACGGAACAGAGAACAAATCAGAGAACATGGTTGTGCCTCTATAAATGCATGATGCGTTTGCATCTTGACTTGTTCATGTAGCTCTGGTCCTCAGATTCCAGCTCACAGGGGACGTACTGGAACTGGAAGAAGTTGAGAGAAAGGGAGTAGGATGGCTATTGGTATAGTGCAGCTTCCATTTAAGCACTGATTAAGTACACTAGGATGCTTTTGATTGGAGTAGCAATAAATGAAAAGGTCACTCATGCTATGAAAGCATGAGTGACCCAGACAGGGTGAACCTAACAGTGAGGAAGGAGGAGATGGACTTCAGATGAGAAAAATTGTAGGCTCAAAGCAGATCAAATGCGGTTGTTTCTCCCGTGATGTACAGTAAAACTGTATTACTCCTTGTGGCAGAATTGTGGCTTCTGTTTTTTCCGTAGGACCAAGGAGACAAATTCCAGGAAGAAAAATCCACTGACAGATATTAAATATAAAGTTATTTCTGTCTCAAATAGTGTCTGATGTGCAAATTTTCAGAGGCTGGAATGGTAGAGCCAGGATGCCTCATTGCAAGCTTGCCCTATGGTTTTACTGCTCTCTAGCTGCTGGGCACTGCTCAGGGCAAAGTCCTGGGCTGCCTCTGGTTGTGGTCTGGCCACTATTGCCACTCTTGTGAGAAAAAGTATCAAACAATAAATACACTTTTCCACATTTTACAATAATTATTTAAATACAAATCTAAGAAAAGAATTGAAAAAGTGGCAAACTGACAAATGTCTTACAGTGCAGTAATGGATCCTATGGTAGTTGCTGTCCTGCTAGGGTCTATGTGGGAGATACATTTCTATACATTTCTATATGTTTTGTCCATCTATGGTAGGCTTGAACATTTTCACCAATGACTAGACTAAAAAACCAGGGACTTTCTGTGGAGTAAACCTGCACTGTTCAGCCTGGCAAAGGAGTCGAAACTGGTATTTTATAACTGACCCAGCTCCATGACTCTGTTCTGCCAGTACAGAACTGATCGGAGGCCAGAAGACCACTGTGCTCATATTAATTTACCAGCTAGAATAAATAAAAAATTTTTGCTTATATAAAATTATCAAATTAAATCATTGTTGGCCTTTATTCTACTGTTTGCAGATATACGCTGGGGCTTCGTTATTCTTCTGTTATTTCTTAGGATTGATTCAGATTAATCAGAAAGCTCCTGAAACCTTTACATAGTATTAGAGAGATTATGCCAGTTCATCAGCATCTTTAGTCTGAGTTTTTTGACTGCATAACAAGTATATATCCTTTCCCCTTCCCCTCCGGGAACTGCACTTTCAGTGAATTAAACACATGGAGACTGAAAAGTTCAGAAAAGTAGAGACGTATTAGGGGAAACCAGAAAACAAATGAAAATGAGTACCTGCTAAGTGACTTCAGAAGCATATAACCTCCCTTTGGTCCCTGGTTAAAGACCAGGCAGCCCTGGTGAAAACACATCTGACTTGAAAGAGGAAACTGCACACTGAGAAAAATCTGTTGTAAACAAAGAAAGGAGGTGTTGCAAACATGCCTTTTGTGGGAAAAAATGTGTAGTTTAGATATGAAGAAACAAGCGTTCTCCCGAGGCTGATATTTTTACTCGTCTTTTGGCACCACATACCATGTGATATATTTAGCATATATGTTATCTCACAATTGTTGTGTTCAAAAACCCTATAGAAACACATCCTACTAAATTCTGAAGAGCTTTTCCATAAAATAAATATCTTCTTTTCCCAGTTGTTTTCTTTGTATATGTCTTCTTTAAAGGTTTGTGTTTGACTAAAGCTTTCTCCTTCAAAAACCAAGCATTGAGAAAACAGCACTGCCAAGAAATCCTAATCAAGATTTAGAAGAGCCTGTTGCTATGGAAATAGCCGTGGCATCGTGTGTTCAATACGACTTCTGCTGCGTTAAAAAGCAGCTTGAAAAAACCAGAAAACTCTGGCCTGAGTAAAATAAATCAACAAAGTAAACCAATCGAGTGAATTATTTCAATGATACATTGATGGTGAAAATTTAGCCTTTATTAATTATGCTTTCATTGCCTCTTTTTACTTGCAGGCAGGGGGACTACCTCCTCCCCAGGCAGGGGGATTGCAGCAGAGAGGAATTACTTGCACCTAAGCACACAAAATGAGTTCGCTATTTTGCTGAGTATATGTTTAGTTGGGGTGGTTGTATCTGCTCTCACTCAGCAGTGCTGACACCAAGGGTTGAGAAATCATGTCTTAACTCTGCAAAAATTAAGTAGTTTTTGGAGAGCAAAGCACCCTGCTCCAGGGGATTGTGTGCCTGTGGGCTGCAGGGGCCCACAAAATCTCAGCCCCACAGAAAACCTATGGCAGTTTGTTCTACATCCCAAATTAACCTGTATGCACTTTCCAGGTATCATTTCTATTCCATCAAAGTCCAAGACACAGTAGCCTGTGTCTCCAGCCTGCCTGTCTGACAAGCCTCCTGTACCAGTTTTGTCCTTTCAGCTCCCCCACATCCCATCCGTTCACTTAATTTTGGCCTTCTAATATTCAACTGCTATGCCACTTAAATTGAGGCAAAAGCATCATGCTGTACTGCAAAACTAACCACAAATTCTGAAGTAACAGGGTCTAATCCTAAGTCTATCACAGCATCAGTTCTTGAGACTATAATAGCCCTCCTTTTGTTTAGTTTGATCCCTAAAGACTGCTGAAGCTGATATAAATCGTCATTTGTGCCTGGAAAGTTAATGGCCTTGGAGGTGAATCAGCACCTCTCTCTGGTCCTGGTTCAGGATGTTTTCTGTTTCAGGTAGATCTCACCACTTTGGCAATGCTCAAGAACATGGAGCCAATTTAAAGATGAAAGCTCAGGTTGTGGAACAAGAGCTGAGTGGCTCCTGCCAAGCAAGATGAGTAGATGCGCATCCATTTCAGGGCTGTTCATGGACATATGGAGATTGTGGGTACAACAGTAAATGAGTTCTTTGCAGAAGTGCCTTTGTAGCACTTCCACATGTGATGCAGGATTGCCTTGTGCACGTAAAGCTCAACTGTACATGCAATGCAAATATTGCTTTTCTGGATACCCTGCACCTGGATATCTGTTTTTAGATTTGGGCAATCACCTGACTGCTGCAAAACCTTCCTGCAAAACTATATACTTTTGGAGAAGGATGTGGTATTTGATGTACAACATGGAAAAGCCCATATTATACAGGATCCCTAAACCTAGTGTTGGCAGATGGATCCTGAAAGTCTTTGGCCTATGTGCTATGAATTCACTCCTTATCACCAAGCATATCCAATGCAGCTCCTTGTAAGCCATCTCATGCCAGTGATGACTGCAGTGAAACTACTTTTAAAAACTGGAACAAAATTGTCTAGTAATCTCAACTGAAATTCTGCACCTTTTAATTTAATCTGATATGACCTCAGGAGAAAAAAAAGAAACAGGAAGAGTTAAGTCCAATGCTCATAGAAGGACATGCTCTAAAAGCCTGATTATCCAGATGGAACAGATAAATCTGTTACTCTTTCCCTAAATATCAACACTGCATAATTAGCAGCTGCTAAAATAATGGAAGCCAATTGAAGAAAAACATGGTATGCTCTACATTCATTTATTAAATACCTTATGTTTCCAAACAGAGCTTTCCATATTTGCTGCAAAACTGTGTGGCTTCATGCTCTACACAACTGAGCAAAGATGACAGCACTGAAATGAGCTATTACTATTTCCATCAGGAAGATATGGGGAACTAGTCTGTGTCTTTGAGGCAAAAATATATATTCATCAAATGGAAAAGCTTTAAAAAGCAGCACTATCTAAGATATCAGCATCCCGTCTCCCTTGGAGACAGCTAAACCCCACATTTGTCTAAATTATCTTGGTAATATGACAGAGTGATTGCTCACTAATGGTCAGTAACAGTTTTCTTTGTCATTTTCCTAGTCATTACCTCCTCAGAATGAACTCCAGAATAAACTGCTGATGCATCGTGACTAGAATATAAAGCGCACCGTTACAACAGAGACCATTTCTATTAAACTCAGGAACCCGTATATTGGACTTCTGACATTTTCATTTACAAAAAAATAAATACCCCTTTATTACAAACTCTGATGAGCTTAGAGACATTTTATGCTTAAAAGAGAAGCGAAGCAATATTTATTTCGCACAGCTGTATTCTGTTTTCTTCCTTTTCTCCCCACAGCTACTCATACACAGGAGCCACATTCTCTGCAAAGCAAAGAGCACTGTTCAAAGAAGGCTAGTTTTGTAGATACTGTATTTCATGGCGATTCAGCTGCATTTTTTAATCTGGATGTTTAAGTCTATTTGCCCTTTTTCAGGAGCTGGAGAGAATCTCTGATTACACAGTCCGCCTGAATCTCATTTCCCCTGCTGAGTCTGAGAAAAGCCCTCACAGAAGGCTTGTGCACATGGCAGCTGCTTATTGACTCCTTCTCCTCTCAAAGAATGGAAATTTTCAGTGCTGAGATCCATTGTCTTTATTTCAAATTAAATGGAGCTGATCTGTTGAGCTGCAAAGATGGAGGAAACAAAAAACTCAAGCAGAAGTAGTAAAGGAGCCAAAGTGCTGCCATGTGAAGCTGCATGCTTTTGAAATACTGCATCAGCCTAGAAAAACAGTGTTAGGGTGACCACAAAGGAGGATCGTGTCTTCCCCAGCGTCACACCAAACAGATGCATACTGATCCTTCAGGGAGTCCTAAAGGCCAAAGTGTTGGAGAAATGCTGTGCAGCTTCTACGCTGCATCTTCTGACCTTCTTTTCTACAGGAGGGGATCCTGGCCGCTTACTGTGCAAATGGGCATTAACAACATGGGCAGCCATAGAGCGACAGCGATGCTTCATCCTGTGAGCTCTCAAATGCTCTTCCAGCCTTGCAAAAAACACATGCACAAATAAGCTATAGATACAAAAAGCTATCAATACTTTTTTTTAATCTCTGTTGTAATTAGGAGAGAGGGGAGGGTCACAGGATGCTCTGACTCCAAAGAAAGAGGGGCCCACCTGAAAAGGCAGATATTTCTAAATCATCAGGGCACAAGGACTCAAAGAGTTAGATCAAATTTCTCTTTCTCTTAAAACAGGCCACCAAACCCCATAATTTCCCTTGTTTTACAGAAAATACCATGTATCTTTGCTAGCCTAGCTTGACCATGGAGTTCAGGTCAGGACCGTGGAGGAGTTCAGGTCAGCTCGACCATGGAGTTCAGGTCAGGACCATGGAGTTCATGACCATGGAGTTCAGGTCAGGTCCTCAGTTTAGCTAATCCAGAGGTGCACAGCTTACAAAGGAAAAACAAGGCATAGGTTATGAAACGGAGTGCAGAGCCTCCTGACGTGCCTTTTGCAGCTGACCCCCAAGAATAGGCAGTGGTAATTAAATGCATTCAAGTTCTTCCAAAAAGTGCCAGCTGGCAGTATCAGGAACCCCCTTACCCCCAGAGCACTGGCGCAGAGAGCCTGGGGAGAAGCAGCCCCCAGCTGGGCTTCCGCGCTGAGCCACATCTCAGGGCTGCGCAATGCTACCCTCACCAAGTTTTTGGCTTGCTTGTGGCAGTGGGTGATACAAAAAGCTTGTTGCCAGCAACCTTCAGGCAGAACTTTCCAAGCAATACAGATGTATTCTTTCTTTTTTAAAGGGAGAGAAAAAGATGCGGAGATCAGTGATCAGACTTTTTGAGTCCAGGCTGCCTCATTCCTATTGCCTTCCCTGAAACACAGTGTTGAAGATTTTCATATTTCTGTGTATATGCAAACAGTAGATCTCCTTGGCAGGCAATATGTTTACCTGAGAGGACAATGGAGAACTGGCACAGAAATGAAATATTTTTCCCTGCCAAAGTGTCGGTGCATCACAGCTTGTCATGTCTATTCAAATTCTGTTTTCTTATTTTCAAAAAAACATCTACCATCTGAATGTGATCCGTCTTCTTGAGGGCTAAGAAACAAAACGGTGCGTCTGTTCCACATGCTGAGTGGGCCATGAGGCTAGGGCTGGGAAGTCATCCTGAACCATATGAGTCCTGCGCCCACGGGGTGAGGGAGTTATGCCTTCAGCGTATACAGTAAGAATTCCCACTACATCCATGGTTTTAGCATGGACTTACTTGTTATTTAATATCCTGAAACTAGATGAATTTCTAAATTTTCTAGATGTGGGGTAAGAAACACAACAAGAACCTGAGAGCGTAAGACCCAACAGGCTGAGCTGGACAAAAGCTCAGATTAGCTCATTGTCGTATCTCCAGTGCCCAGCATTGCGTGGGTATCCACATTTGGCATTTTGTGGCAGCAACTGAATTCCACAATTTAATTATGCATTCTGTGTCAAGTTGCTTCATTTTTTGAGACTTGCTGGAAATGTCACTTAATGCCCTTTAGTTGCTGCATGTGAGAAACAGTCACTAATTTTTCACCTTCTTTATACTTCTCTCTCCCAAGTCAAGTTTTTTTAAGCTGATCTTATATGGAACGTATTCCCATAGACAAGATTTGAATGTTAAATGACTGATTTGCAAATCAAGTAACTTAATGAAATGTTTTTAAATAAAGCTAATATGCCTAAGAAGAATAACTATTTGAAGATGGAGATCAAATAGCGCTGAGATGGGTAAGATTATTTTCACCATGTAGTCCTCTGCTCTTGGAACAAATTCAAGCACTTGAAGATTTGAAAATATATATATTGCAATAAAGAAGCAGCAAAGATATCAGCAGTAACCACCTAAGTAAGTGTGGGAGAGGTGAGAGGAGGCAGGTGGAAAGGGAAAAGGAGTTTAAGCTAGCATCGAAAATTCCCTCCCCAAAATCATTTCAACGCAATAAGAAATTGATCTATTCTATATATATTTCCCACTATAATGAGTTATTTTTGCCTCAGGCTGCCAATCAATTCTGCTGAAAAAGACCCTAAACCTTCAAAGGTCTTGCATCGTGCTCTTACATGAACTAAAAATCTGCACTTAAATTTAACAGAGGGTTAGGAAGAGATATTGTAATACATTGCTAAATTTATCGACTAGAAAAGTGGCAGTGACTAATTCATAAGAAAATAATTTAATTCTCCAAGGTGATTTAGTCTCTCTGCCTTTTATCACTGTGTCTAAGAACTTAGCAGGCTATGTAAGCAAAATAGCTCTTTCCAAAATGCGCAGTAGATCTGCAGACAGATGTTTTGACCCTTAAGGAGATTTTAATCCATGTTTGCGCAATCCTGAACCCAAGCTTCCCGGTGGCCTTGCCTGAGGGGGAAAACGAGGTGAAGGAAATAGTAATGCTACAAAGAAATACCACTGTCCCAACTTGGCAAAAGGAGAAGTCTAGCAAGAAACCAGCCACATGCCTGGGGTATGCCCCGCTAGTGTGAGACCCGAGTGCCAAAGGGGATTTTCACTCACGAGCCAAAGGCTGGGGGTACCTCAGGACATCTCCTCTGGAAGGGAGAGCACAGAGTAATCACTGCTGATCGCATGCGGGATGCTTCCCTTACCAGACTGGCCTCTGAAGTGGATGAAAGATATCTTAATTTTCAGCATTACACATATGGTTGTATTTGCAGGGAAACTGAATTTTTAGGAAGAGAAGTTTTGGTATTTTGAAAATGAATGGGAGGTCTTTTTGACCTTAAGTGACACGCACAATTCTCTAATCCTCTCAGAAGCACCCTCGTCACACCACATGAACAACTTAGAGGAACTCCAGGCCACTCCAAAATCAGGGGGCATATGATTAGCATTAAACCAAAAACCATTTTAATCCTGCTGCAAGATTAGAAGGGTGCTGAAAAACAAAGTGGTGCTCCTGTTTCCCTCTGAATGAAATATTTCCTTTGAGAACAACAGGAAGCTCTAGAGAAGAAATGCCTGCGCATTGGGGTGGACGAGAGTGTGGCTGGAGGGCTTTTCTACTTGTATACATCCAGCTATTGACTTCAGGGAAGTTGCTCCAAATCTGCATCGGTGTTGCTGAGAGCAGACCCTGGTCTCCAGCCCTCAGACCTTGCTCAGTTCATGATTGGCTTATCTGTAGGTCCCTAATAGAGAGGCTTACAAATAAGTGGCTCAGCTTGGTAAAAGCCACTTTATAAGCTGCCTGCTACAATACAAAGCTTCCTTCTTTGATTAAAAGGTACTAGATTTATAGGAAGACAGCAGTGGTAGGCCTTCCTGTCGCTTAATGAGAGCACACTGTTTTATGAGAGCAGAGAAGCCAATAAAAATGTATAGGCTGAGTCAAAAGTACTTTGATGGAGCTGAAAAATGTGATTTTAGATATTCATAGTTCACGGCAAATTTCCATTCCAGCTAATGGAAATTATAGTATATTGATGGAAGATGATAATTCAACATCTTGCAAAAGAGGAGACAGAAAAATCAAAGGGAAACTTGCAGATTCAGCATACTTATTACAATATAGTAATAGCAGAGCACATCTTTTCTTTTTAAGACATTTCATTAACATGTTACTTGCTTTGAATTCTTGGATTTAAGAAAAAAAATCTTAACCAGCACTTGATGGAAAATGCGCTGCAAGAGGAGCCCTGATGCTATGGTAACAGAGCTGCACGCCTGTGTGATCCTCACTGATGCGAGAGCCGTGAACACCGGCTTTGCTCCCATTGAGTTCAATGGGAAGAGTCTCCGTGATTTCAAGTGTCATGAAATCACTCCTTTTGTTTCTATGTCAATGCAGGATAGTCTTTCTCCAGATAATTTCCCCTCAAGGTAAAATTTTTAAGGGAGCATGCATGCAAATGATATATGTTAAATTGACTTCTTTGAAAAGACCTCCTTTATTCAGGGTTGAGCACCCAGATACCTACTTCTGCTTCAGCTGCATCTTAGATTTACTCATGGTTCTATTATCCTACTTTGCAAATAGTCCATAAAATGTAAGGAACTAAATATATATGCCAAAGATCTGAAAAAGACGTACACATCTTGCCCTGTATTTGCCAAGATGCTAGTGGCCTCCCAAGTCTGCATTTTTGAGGTCTGATTTCAGGCACCATAATAGGTGTGTACAGGCAGATAGCAATTCCTTCATATCAAGCTTCAATGATCACTAGTCATTTTGGAAAAATGGAAGCTGCTGACTGTGTGCATGGAAGTGCTAGTGGGGTCAGGGTCCGGTGGTGACTGACAACAGATATCTTCTGAACAGCCCTCAAACCCTTAAGGAGATTGCCTGACTTGAACTATAAATCTCTTCAATTATTTCTCAATCTGCACTTACTTTCAGACCCTGAGATAGCTTTACTGAAAACAAACAAAGAAACAAACAAACTGAAGTTGCTAATTTAAAATTGATTACAAATGTGGCAGTACAACTAATTATGCCTAATGTTGTAACTCGATAAATGGGTCACGGCAGAGAAGGGGAAGCATATCTGGCAGCTCAGTGTTTCTAGGGTAAGTGTGAGGTAGACTTAGCCTTTAATTTAGGAGTTTAGTCTGGGCGCTGTGTCCCCAGAATTTTAGGGGAGGGATTGCCATCTCTGCCTAAATTCTGTACACCTGTGGAGAAAGGTGCTGTAGGTAGAGACCTAGCCCACTTGGCGTTTTGTTTGCAAATTGATCCTTGGAAAGTTTTGACTAGGCCTGCGTACAGCAGTAGTACTCAGGGTATCATGGCAGCGTTTTCCTCAGAAGTGAAACATAGTTTGAAAGCAAGTGTTTACACATTCAACATGCAACACAGCAAGTATCAATGCAGACGTGTAAAGCAGTAGTAGGATGTTGCTTGTGCAACTTCCTTCAAGTGTTTTTGCATGTTATTAGAGAACAAAATTTGGGCTCCAAGACCCTGGTGGGACTTTTCATTTGCTAAAAGTTAAGCAAGTGCAAGGAGTGTAGCAAGAAGTGGGTCCATGTCAAGACAAGAATATTATAGGGCTTCTTGAAGATATTTGTAATGACTTTTAACCCTGTTTATGGCTAGGTGCTACCCTCACTGTCTTCAGTACCCCTCTTGTACCTCCCTCCTTTCCTCCTGCAGTGATCAGGCAGCCATCCCTCTCCTGCCTCTCAGGAGTGAGAAGCCTAGAGCAGGTGCTGTGGGGAGGAGTACTGAGCTACTTCAAAAGTCACTTAGAGAAGGAGCAGCTGAGAGGAAGTTCCCAGCATTCAAATGCGTGTCTGATGTACTGATCTAAAAATAAACCCATACAGTCTGTGAGATGTGACAGTCCATTACAGCCTCCACCTCGCCTTTGCTCGCTGCGTCCTCACGAGTTATGGAGCTGCACAGTTTCAGAGGATCACCTGAGCTGACCAGAGTAAGCCTGCCTATGCTCTGAGAAGTAAAACAAGTAGCCACTGAAAAATGAAGGCAGATCTTTGTGCATGTGTGTGTGTGATGGTTCAATGGAAATAGTTGTCTAGACAGCAGCCTAAGACAAATCAATACCTGTAATAAGGCTCATCATGCTCCAATAACTGCTGCAATCTGCATAGAAAGACTTGTGCTGGACAAAGAGGAAACGTGTGCTCCTGAGGGAGAAGGCACTTAAGAGTGAATTCTCATTAGGTGAAAATTATTTGCTGATGAAAGATTAAGCCAGTTGGCAACTGGACAAAAGATGGGTGTATGGCAGGGAAAGAGCACATAATGTTTCCTAATAGATGCAGCTGAGTTTGTGTTGTTGTTGTTCAATGTAAGTGGCAGAAAATACTGCAGTTTTGCTCCTTTTCTGGCAAGCACAGCTACTTTTTAATTCCTTTTTAAGAATTTGCCCACTATTCCTACAGAAGAAATGAAAGACAGATCTATTGGAAAATAACTGGAAAGATTATTTTTCTACCTTTAATTAAATATTGTAAAGAAGTACATTTCTAAGAGAAAAATGTGCTCGTGTTACAGTGTGGGTTTTTTCCCCCCAAATGTGTGGTTAGGCTATTAGAGATAAGAGCATTGATGATTTTCCATATAGATCTGATGGAATAGCTTTTTCATTTACATTTCAAAGAAGGAATTGGATGCGTGAATTGTGCAAGAAAAGGAAATAAGACAGAAGAAAAAGAAAAAAACCAAAGAAAGAAGAGCATCATACAGCTACCAATACCTCCTAGATTTACCCCGGAAAGAAGAGTGTTCACAGCTCACTGTAGCTTCATGCCTGACAAATGGCAATTAAAATGCAACAAATTTTGACCATTTTACTGCAGGAACTTGAGCGTGCATTGTGTGTTCAGGGGCTGAGGGGGAGGGTTTCAAATGCTTTAATTACTGAGTGTTGGCTTCACAATGCTAGCTAATGCCTCTTTACATGTGCCCCTGGCGAACAACTCTTCCACTACAAACCCAGGGAGCGGTAGACCCATGCAGACAGAGCCCAACTCCCATCGATGTCCATGGGTCCTTGGGAAGTTGGACCTGATGTCCCTTGGGACCTTGCAGAACCGATCGCCTCTAGCACCGCGCTCCCGCATCCAGCGAGGACTCTGCGCTGTGACTGCTGGGGATGCTGGCGCAGGGGAAAGATTTGCATTCCCTCTGCTTGCTCTTGCCACAACTGAATAACTGAAACCCATGGTGGGGAGGGTGTCTGTCTCCAATGCTCTGCCTCCTGCCACCTGATCTCCCAGCCATTCAGTCCCTCACTCTGCTTTCCAGCCAGCAGCAGGCGAGAGCCAGCAAGCCCCAGCCGGAAAGGGAACAGCCTGGCCGAGACAGAGTGAGTACGATGATTTAAATGGAGAAAGTCGGACAGTTGTCAATGGAAAGGAAATGAGTTGGAATCTAAATCTAACTAAAAGAAGCTACCCAGATTACTGACACTGTAAATTGGATTAAAATTAAGTCCTACAAGAGAATCAATGGAAAGCAATAAGGAAGTAAGTCAAAATGACAGCAGAATGAGACAGATACTCTCTGAGAGCTTATTCAAGAGAACCGGTCAGAAGTAGAAAAGAAAATTTAACTGAGCCAATCCAAATCTAAATGGTATAAAAATAAAGGGAGATTGGAAGAGATTAGAGAGAAAGCCCAAGGAAAATATTTTTGAGAAGGTTATAAATCAGCATGCAAAACAGAAAACGGGGGAAAAGAGAAAAGAAAAGAAAAGAAAGAGGCAATTTTAATTACGTCTTAGAGCAAGTGAAATTAAGTGCCTGGGAATAATTTGTTATACCATGCATTTGTTTACATAGAAGTAGACTTTGATTGACATACAAATTTTGTTTTTCAGAAAACGGCTGATTTTTTTTTGCCCTGTATGTGCAGTTACAAAACCTCTGAAATGCATGTGTTCTCACTCCATGCTTTGAAAACTGCCTTTTTTTTCTCTCTTCTCTTTTACAGGTTCATCCATTACAGAAGTGCTGCCCCAGGCTGTGGGCAGCTGGAGCTGCCTGCATCCTGCCAGTCTCCTCCAAGGGCCCAGGGCACAGAAGCCGGTCCCAGGGTGACGGAGTCTGTCCCAGGGAAGGCTTTACCTTTCCTCGGCTACACCTACAGTACCACTGGATGTCACTGTTGTTTCATGAAAGACAAAGTCTTACTGAGAGCTTTTTGACAGATAATATTTAGTGAATAAATATATACGTATTTATATTCCCTTTCCCGCAACTGTTCTGCACAAGGATCGAAATTATGGAATGAATGTGCATCCCCTTGGCTCTCACTCACAGTTTTGATGACTATTTTACAGTGACTGTGTTTACGGGTCCTTTTGTGGCATGCTAAGAGGCATTCTCTCCATAAAGGGTTGCTTTCTGCTGTGGTAGATGTAGCATGTGTCAGAGATGCCATAATGCATTTCAATTGTATTTTTGATTTTTTGCTTCCATTTGCATTACTTCCTGGGAAATATTTTAACTCACCTCAGCTGGACTGGTTGCAGCTGCGTTCGGGTGGAGGAGTGAGCTGCCTGCGGGAGCAGCATCATCCACCGGCGTCTGTCTGCAGCCCTGGAGAGCCAGGCATTGCTGGGGGCAGCGCTGCCCATAAATCAGGATTACCCTGGAGGTCCCTGCTTCTCCCCGCCATTACAGAGGAGTGTGTGGAAACTCTGCCCCTAAATCACGCACCTCCTGTGCTAAGAGGCGGTGAGAAACTCAGACCCCATTTTTTACAAAGGGAAAAGATTTTTTTCCCCCGCCGGTTGCCTGAGGTGGGATTCAGCCGACCAAATGAAGACATAGAACTCTCTTTAAAGTCAGTGGAGAGGAACAGGCAATTCCAGGAAAGTGATTCATCCCATCTGAAAGAACACTTCTAGCAGATAGGTCAGGTAGGTAAAGGCTTACAGGCACCTGTTTCTGCCGACTGACACTGCAGGAGCCTCCAGTGACCAGCCAAAGGGTAGACCAGTCAGACAAGAAGAACCCTACCCATTTTACCTGCTATAGGCACCGCTACAGCAGGGGTTTTTTTTGAAACTGTATGTAGATCTTTCCTACATAAACTTCACTCAATTTTTAACAATCTTTGAGCCAGCTTTCTACTTATTTCCCTAATGCTAAACATGCCAGAAAAGGCACTCAATGCCGAGTGACCCACCCCAAGCTGCCCACTGCCTGTGCTATCCCCCCCCAGGACTGAGAGTGGTTCAAAGGAGCCCTAGCTGAAAACACACCAGGAGCTGATCTGACAATTTGGCAGTATGGACAGTGGCATTCCCATGCCCAGCAAGGCTACCAGCACCATTTCATTATCAGTGCTGCAGCCTAGGTGTAAAAAAATATTTCTTCTTGGTGGCAGGTACATAAAACCCAGCTTCAGCATGGTCCCCAGCTCCCAAAGGCTTATCTGGTACATTGAGGACAACAAAACTGTTGTTGCCTACAACAGGACATGAAATACAATGCTAAGGAAGTGGTCCTCTATTTGCATGTAAATAGACTGGCTCTGTTAGTTGTTGTCCAACTCACCCCCCTATGAATTTCAAGCAATGCTGCTATAGACTTCTTTAAGACTTCAGTGACCTCATCCAGCACGAATCGTCCATGCAATGAGATAGCAGCTGTGGACTTCTGTACAGAAGTAGAGTATCAGAGTCCAGTTCCTCTTACGAGGTCCGGCAAGTCTGAACAGCGTAAATAAGGAGAATAAGAAATTTCTGATAGTTGCCTGAATCGCTTCATGGGAGAGAACTAAAAGAAGAGGTAAAGCTTGAAAATAAAAGCCTAATTATTCCAGTGAGGAGTTAATAAATTTGGGGCTAAAGGTCATGAATGCAGGCTGGCCTAAGAGATTTGTCAATTTTAATTAAAAATTATGCCAAAACCACTAGGTGGAATAATGCGTGCTGTGCAAGTTGAATAGGAGTACTCCTCAGTCCCTGCTGGTTTTAGCAGTGCTATTTTCATTCTGTATCCTTAAATAAAGGATTGTGGAATGACTGCTGTCACTTAATAGGGCACAGCAAAATGTGTGAATCATGCGAAGTTAGTTTCAGGGAATCAAAACAGTAAGACATTTCCAAAAATTAGTCTTCCTGGAGCAACTGCTTGGAGTGGGGCTCCTCTGGGGTGTGACAGGCAATTCCCCCATTTCTCCACAGCATGAACCTCTGCCATCACCTGCATCTTTGGGCTACTGGTACCTACAGAGTCAGAGGAAGGAAACTTGTCTCCCCAGTGTGTGCATAGACACCCTAAATGCATCTTCTGGGTCTTATTTTGATTGCCATCTGTAGGCTTGTATCTGCCAGGTGGCCTAGGGCACTCCTTGGAGATGTGCAGTGCTCCAGGGCTCCAGCCCGTGTTCCCCATAGCTGCGGGCAGGCTGGGCAGCTGAGCGCACCCTGCTCACCCTGCGGGCACGTTGCCAGTTGGTGGCTGCCATCAAGCTGAGACTGCTGTGCTGCCTGCCCAGCCGCAGCCCATGTGCCTGACAGGTGGATCTCCATTTAAATTATGTGTGTAAAATTAAGCAGCATGTAGAGCGCTCAGAGAGATGCTGCGAGGTGTGGGGCAGGGTGAGATTACAGCCCTCTGCCTCCTCCAGTGCCACGGTGGTTGCACAAGACCCCATGGGTGCAGGGAGCTGAGTAACATCCCTGCACTCTCAGTTCTTCCCCAGGTTTGGGGCTCCTCAGGGCAGAAGGCAAGGCTAAAAATGTCAGGTTTTCCATACGCATCCTTATATGTATTTTTCCCTAATTTGTTGCCATTATTCCCATCACCCAAAGCGTGACTAGTGATTTACAGAAGATGGAGCAAACCTGATCCTGCCTGGGAGAGCTCACATATGTTTGCTTCCTGAGCTGTTTCATGGTACGCATCCCCACGGCGGCCATGGAGATCTGATCCGCTTCACGCTTGTGGCTCAGGCACTGAGAGATTGTCATGGGCAGGGAGCTGAGAAACATTGTTCCTTCATGTTCTACAGCACAGGGAGGCTTGGAGACCAACACAGCCCGCCCCGGTGTGAGGACTCACGCCAACACGGGAGCTCCTCCTTGCAGCTCCGAGCATGCCGAGAGCCACATACCAGGGAGCCACAGCCCTGCTGGGAGTGTTTCAGGGTGGGAGTGACACCCTGAGCGGGAGTGGGAAGCTAATAGCATCGCTGTGCGGCATCCTTTCAGAAAGCTTTTTGCATTTGCTGTTATCTCCACGAGTTAAATGTATGCAAATTAAACATGGCTGGTAGCTGCTAAATAGGTATTTCTTGCCAAAAATATCTGCTCTCTGGGGTCTCCACCTCTCTTGGGTTTGCAAACTACATCAGATGCCGCATAAGTCATTCTCCAAAATGTGCTGACACTGATACCAATATCAGGCAAGAAGTTCCCAGCCCTCCCTGCTTTTTCCCTTTAATCTTTTTTTTTCATTATTTTAGGCTTTTGCTTTTACATTTCTAAGCAATTAATTTTTTGGCTCCCATGTAGGATCAACAGGTGTGGAATGACTGGCACGGCCCTGATACGCTCCATCTGGTTGCTGCTGATAAGGTAATCCTGCGGGCTGAGGGGCAATATCTCCAATAAGCTTAAGAGGCAGCAGCCTAATCTATTTGCAATAGAGAGCAAGCCCTGCAGCCAACATTGTTATTCCACAGGAACAATTGGGCACAGACTGCACTTTCATAGGCGCTGTGAGGAGGCTTTCACCTAGTTATTTCTCCCCTGGGAATGATGATTCACCCGGTGCAGTTGTACCCCCTCTCAGAAGAAAGAAAAGCTTTGCTTTGTGAGTAACTTGCTCCCCAAAACCACAATTTCTGAATCAAACCAATTATTGCTTTGCTTCTTTACCTCCGTAAACTCTTGGGTCCTTATTTAATCTTCCCCAAAGCAATGGGAAAAGATGACTGTCGGCTTTGTGTTGGTAATAAGTATTTTTTTTCTGTAACTTCTATAGCAGCTGTTGGATTCTGGATGTGGGGTGTGATGAGAGCAATGGGGATGTGCTTGGGGTGCCCTCTGCAGTTGAAGGGCTCTGTCATCTCCTTCGTTCAGGTTTGGCTCTGTGGTCACAGCCAGGAGAGCCGTGCAGGCATGCTGAGCATTGCCTTGCCTCGCCTTGGTGTGTTGTCCTGGCTCGTGGCATGAACCACGGAGTGCTGTGCTGAGAGCATCACAGACCCACGCCTGCGCCTTTCACGGTGCCCATTTTGTGGGATTTCAGCCAACAGCTTTGGGGTTTATTTTATTGATGATTCTGTTCTTAGCTTTCACTCTGTGCTTACCCTGTTCAAATACATACTGTAGTTTCCACTCAGCAAAACAGGCAAATGTGAGCTGCAGGTTCAGCAGGCGAGCCTCTCTGCCCAAAGCACCCAGGCAGCCAGATGGCCCTGCTGTAGCTCCTTGGGGAGCCACAGGAATTAACAGCTCATACCCTCTCCCCTGGGCTGGGGAAAGCACGGAGGGCAGGACGAGGTTATCCCACTGCCATCACACAAGGGCAGTGGCATGAC
Source organism: Fregata magnificens (assembly GCA_013389945.1). NCBI lineage: Eukaryota > Metazoa > Chordata > Aves > Suliformes > Fregatidae > Fregata > Fregata magnificens. Next base: position 23,725 of record WAAD01011639.1, read on the forward strand.
GGAGGCACCTGGCTGTGGAGCCGCCACCCCCCCATGCTGGACTTTATGCTCCAGTAATGAGCACAAGCAGTGTCACTGGCAAACACGGCACTGCTTGCAGCGATGGGAGTTACTGCATCATTGCATCACACTTTCTACGTTTGCTTCTCTCAGCCGCAGTCATTTCTGCTACGTGTGTGCACAAGAAATATGCTTGCCTGTGCCTGAGAGGGCAGCAGCTAGCAGCAATCCTTCAAAGCCGGGGGGAAGCGGGGAGCGTACGGTCTCTCTTGCAGGAATAATTAAGCTTTTCCTCTTTTATACCTTGAACGGCTGCTGGTGTCGGAGACTACACCATCTGCTGGTGAGCTAAGTAAAAGAGCTCACAGCAGCGAGGAAGGATTTCTACCACCATATCCCCTCCTGTGGTAAGGAGGTGTTGCAGGGGTGTCTCTGCCATTTCTGGTGCCCGGGGCTCCCCGGGGGCACTGGAAGCTCCTCACTCTGCCAGTCCACTGCGGGGGATCCCTGTGCCTCCACCTACTGCACTGGAGAGGGGTCAAACTAAAATGCACCCCACAACTTGCTGGGGAGAACACCACCATCCCACGCAATGAAGGCACTGTGATGCCAAGGTGATGGCCTTGCTGCGAGATCCTGAAGTGAAGGGTCAGGGAAAACACCACAGGAAGAGGGTGGGCAGGTGACCTGGGACAGGTGGCCCTTGCAGGGGATGCGTGGTGGGAGATGAGGCTGCTCTTCCTGGGGTGTTGTAGCAGCAATGCTGGGCTACAGCTGGTGCTCACCCCTCGTCTGTGGCAGGGACGAGGCCAGGAGCTTCCGTTTTAATCAAATACCCTTTTCCTGCCCCCATGGTTTATGGCATTCATGGATTTACCAGATGAAAAGTTAAGATTATCAGATTAAATATACATAGTTGATTCTCCACTCAGAGAGAACTTCACCTCTAGTGCCTCCCTTCTAAATCCCCCAAGGACATCTGGGCAGTGAGACAAGACTTCCAGCTCCCACTTAAGAAACAGGTGGTGCCTCTGCCAGCACTTTTAAAACTGACAGCTTGGAGATGAAAAGTGGCTCTTCCCCCTCCCAGCTCTCCCCCTGCCCAGCCCCAGGCAGCCACAGGGAGAGGGGCTCCAGCTGCACCTGCCTCGGCACCCCATTTTTCTGGGCCACCCCAGACCCTCTGCCACCACCGAGCCTGTGCTCACACCGGGCCCTCAGCTGAGGCGCTCCTGTTTGCACCAGCGACAGCAAGTGAGGAAGGAGTGAGTGTCAGTAATTACCTGGAACAGTTTACGCGAGGCTTGCATACATGTCTTTTGGGACAAGCACAGGGCACAGAGGTGATGGGAGACGTCTGTGTGCTGTCATCCCATCTCAGACAGAATGCATAAGGCCAAAATTCTGATTACTTTTGCATCTGGGTAGCTTCACTGGTGTTAATGAAGTGCTGGAAATGGAGGATCCGTGTAAGCAAGATTCAAATCAGACACTGGTATTTAGCTATGCTTCAGGTCCTCTCTGTAGGGTTGCTTCTGTCAAAGTGAAGAATGAAACAAAGAGGGAAAAACCTAAATAGTGATTAATGAAGAGCAGTCCATATTTAATCACAGCTTTCAATTCAGACTTTATAATTTAAACTTCAGTAATTGTCTCCACGATTTTGGCATCTGCTCATCCCAGCCTACACACTATCTTTGAACTAACAGCATGGCTTATCTTTGCAATTAGGCATTCAGTGTAGCAACAAATCTTCAATTTGGTGTGAGTCACTCAGCTGCTAAATCAAACAGTGTGTCACTAAACAAACCAGTTTCCTGCTGACCTCATATGATGATAATAACGACTTGTGAAACCATCTTGAGATTTCTTTGGTATAATTTGCTAGTACTTTCTGACACACTCGTTTTCATAAATATAATTGGGTCCTGCGTTAGAAACAGGATACAGCAGTACACAAACAATTGATAGTAGTTATTATCATGGAAATGCAGGCAACCTACCTCGAAACCAGTTGCTAAAAAAGCAAAATAACTTTCTAAAAGTAAGAGCTGTAAGTGCAGGGTGAGCCAAAGTTGCAACTGCATCAGTTCCAATGGGCGGGTGGGGATCTGGACTCTGGCTATGGGGATGGGCGACACCAGGGTGGGCGCTCCTGGTGCAGACAGGAACTCCGTGCCTCCATACACCAGCTGCATGCCCACTGCTCTGCATCACAAGTGTCTGTATGTGCAGTCATTATTAGAAGTAATCTGTAATCTTCAGCTTACTATAGTCAAGGTGACATTTGGTGCCAAAAGGTTACAGTACCTAGAAACTCCATCTCTGCACTCAACCAGAGAAGAGCAATGCTGGGGTGGAAGTTGTGATCATAGAATCATGGAATCATTAAGGTTGGAAAAGACCTCTAAGATCATCAAGTCCAACCATCAACTAACACCACCATGACTCCTAAACTAGGCCCTGGAGTGCCACGTCTACACCTTTTTTGAACGCCTCCAGGGTTGACGACTCCACCACCTCTCTGGGCAGCCTGTTCCAATGCCTAGCCACTCTTTCGGTAAAGAAATTCTTCCTGATGTCCAGTCTAAACCTCCCCTGGCGCAACTTGAGGCCATTTCCTCTCGTCCTATCACTAGTTTCTTGGGAGAAGAGTCCAACACCCGCTTCACTACAACCTCCTTTCAGGTAGTTGTAGAGAGCGATAAGGTCTCCCCTCAGCCTCCTCTTCTCCAGACTAAACAATCCCAGTTCCCTCAGCCGCTCCTCATAAGACTTGTTTTCTAGACCCTTCACCAGCTTCGTTGCCCTTCTCTGGACACGCTCCAGCACCTCAGNCTTCCCCAAGCCTGTAGCGTTGCATGGGGTTGCTGTGACCAAAGTGCAGGACCTGGCACTTGGCCTTGTTAAACCTCATACAGTTGGCCTCGGCCCATCGATCCAACCGGTCTAGATCCCTCTGCAGAGCCTTCCTTCCCTCGAGCAGATCGACACTCCGACCCAGCTTGGTGTCATCCGCAAACTTGCTGAGGGTGCACTCAATCCCCTCATCCAGATCATTGATGAAGACGTTGAACAAAACTGGTCCCAGAACTGAGCCCTGGGGAACACCGCTCGTGACCGGCCGCCAACTGGATTTCACTCCATTCACCACCACTCTCTGGGCTCGGCCATCCAGCCATTTTTTTACCCAGCAAAGAGTATGCCCATCCAAGCCATGAGCTGCCAGCTTCTCCAGGAGAATGCCGTGGGAGACCGTGTCAAAAGGCCTTACTAAAGTCCAGGTAGACAACATCCACAGCCTTGCCCTCATCTACTAGGCGGGTCACCCGGTCATAGAAGGATGTGCAGTCCTGGGGCAGGCTGGGGTCCCAAAACACACACCACTATTTCACACAGCTGAAGTTTCTCAGAAGCTGGATTTGGAGTCTTGGTGGACGCAGGCAGTTGCTTATGCTGGCAGCACTGCCTCATTGCAGCCACACATCCCCGAAGTCCATAACACACAGAAATTGTTAGTGTCCTTTTGGGTGTTTAGACTTTCAGTGCTCTGTCACCTCAGCTGTGGAAGCCAGCAGAGCTCCACCACAGCTCTTTCTCAACTGTAGCTGAAAACACCTGAGAGGGCTTTTACTTCAAAGGTCCAGCTCTGGGACTTGAAAGCAGCTCTGTGTGGGTTTTGTGTTAGCTGCTGACACAAGATGGTCAGTGGTCATCCTCATTTCAGGCAGCAGCACAGGCTGCAGCATTGAGCTGACACCGCTGCCTGCCACCTGGCTCTGTGTCTTCAGGGCTTACCTTATTGCAATGTCTTTAGTGGCATGCTGTCTCCTTAGCTGAGGGGATCCAGGTAGAAAGTCACTCACCTTCTTTCCCATTCCTACCTCTGATACAGCTCTTTGTCCCTTGGCATAAGCTCGTTCCCCTCCTGTAGGGAACCTAACGTGCGCAGGCAAGTTCTCATGTCCACATGTCAGGTGGTGTCAGATGAATTTTGCACCTTTTGCGCAGCACAAAATGAACTTGGCAATTTGAAAAATGTGGCCCAGAAGCTGTGCAAGAGTCAAGATGTCATAGTCATGGTGGCCTCCTCAATTCAGGCGAACATATTAATCTAATCGTAGTATTTAATTAGCTCAATTGGATTTTTCATTGTACAGCAACACTTTACTTCAGTTCTCAAAATTATTTCTAAGGGTAAAAAACCTCCTTTTGCCAAAGGAGGAGCTTGTATGAAGCAACAGAGGATTCAGCATTAGATATGAGCCATCACCTGCCTGAATGAACAAATGAACCCTAATGAATAGGCAGGAGAGAGCCACTTACTAACACAATTTCACATTTCAATCAATGCAACTAAGGTGAAATAAAATAAAGTCACTCAATTTTGATAGCAGTGCCAAGAGAAATAGGCTTCATGCTCTGTATTCTCTTTAATTGTAGTCTTTGTCTGGCTCAGAAACCACATGAGGTACAGTGAATGCTGTTGCCTACAGCAGAGCTGCTGATCTGTAAAAAAAGCAGTATGATCAGATGCCAGGAGGGAAAAGGCAAGAGTTAAAAAATCAGTTGTTTCTCATAGAAAGCAAGCAGATTTCAGGATAGATGACATTCACCACAGAAAAGGCAACCACTTAGACCCTGAAGGGATGACAAATCTCACTTGTTTTGATTACGTGCATTTTAAAAGTTTGATTTTGCAAACCTTCACCATCATTTGTACCGCTGAGTTCACCAGCATCACTCCAGCAGCCCAGGCTTTCCTGGAACAGAGTCTCCTCCCAGCCATTCCAAGCCTAGAAATGCTGCCAATTTGCCAAACCATCTCATTAAGAGACAAAAATTAAAATGAACGAGCTTATTCCCTTTGCAATGCAAGCCGGATGGGAATTTTCAACTTTGTACCTACAGACTGCTCTTGCATCGTGTTTTCATGTCTGTCTTCACAACTGTAGTAATTTTTTAAAAGGTGAAAGCTGAGATGTTCCTATATCCTACGGCTCCAAGAGCTGGAAGAAGCACGCTGCATGTCGCAAGGCTCATGGTAAAGACACGGTAAAGAATGTTCATGCCATTGCATGTAGTTCTAAGGAAGCGGTGCTAAATAAATCACACCTCTCCCAGACATTTCAAAGAGATGATTGAAATATACAGTTTCCTCCAAACTCATGTCAGGGGGTGTTGAATAGTATTAGCAGAAAATGAAGATATTTCATGCAACCCCCTCCAGCCAAAATTAGTTCAGCTGTTGTGAGTGGTAGGTTTGGGGTGGGAGGATGCTCCAAGTTTTACTATTTACTCATCCAGGCCACCACACCTGGTGTGAGACAGGGGATCAGGAGCAAGTGGGTGGCCAGGCAGTGCGCACCCTGCCACCAAAGTCACATCCCAGCTCATGTTTTGTCCATCCCAGCACATGTTTTCTCCATCATCTCATTTGTCTGAATACCTCCAGGAACCACCCCTGGTGGGAGAGTCAGCCTTTGGGTTTCATCCGCACCAGAGACCGCATGGGCGGCCTTTCTACTCATAAACAGCCATAGCTCTGCGAAGAAATCTGCCTGTGTGTGTCCCACCTCTGGTATTCACTTAAAATTTACTTATTGTAATACCCCTAGGAAAAGTTTAGTGGCAGGCAGATTTCCTCGCAGAGCTATGGCTGTAAGCAAATGGCAGGCCCAGTACAAGTAAGTCTTCGCAGTATCCCTTCAGTGTTCTTAGAAGAAAAGTGGGTCAGACCTTGTAGCTTGTCTTCTAGGACTTTGACTTTAATTAAAGTATAAGATATCAGAACATCACCCTCACCCAGGCATACAATGGAGGGGATATGCTGCTATTACCACTTACAGATGCAAAAGCCCAGGGTGGGAGCTCCTCTTCCCTGTCCGCCTGCCTCAAAACACAGAGAAACAGCACTTTTGACATTATGAATCCATTCAACTGATACAGAAATGATGTGCTAGGTGGAATGACACCAACAGGGCTTTTCTTTACACTGCTGACCAGAAGGAAGCTTCCCAGAGGGAGATGCCATGTTATCCAAGCAGCTTTGCCTCCACAACATACTTGGCTTTGGCAGTGCATGATCTTGGGAGGTCTCTATGGCGGCTACCAGGACACTGCAGCGCAGGTGGACAGACCAAACCCCCAACCTCTTCAAGCAGAAACTGGTATTTCAGCACAAATTTCCATGGCAACTATGTAATAAATTGACAGTTATGAGAAATGTTGTCAAGAGTGAAGTGTCTGAGGGCAGTGAAAGGCTGACAGGGAGAGATGTCTGGGATGCTGGAGCTGGTGGCAGGAACTGGAAACTGATGTCACACTGTGTGGTGAGCTAATAGATGACCTCATTTTCACATTTCCAGGATGTGAGAGTGATATGGCAGCCTAAAAGAGAAGATTTTCCACTGCTTTGTGCAATTTATTTTAACTTCTTAGCTTGTCAAAACAGCACTTTACTCAGCCTGACGAAGTTAGTACAACTTCATGTGTTTATATGGTGTCCTACCTGTACACTATCAACTCTCACAAGTTTTTCAAGTTTCTTTTAATATTTTGTGTTCTTCTAAAATGTCAGTTACTGAAAATAAGGGGCATCCTCAGCATTTTAGTTTCTGCTTTATTTTAAAAATGTTAGCCAAAAATAATTTCAAAAATCCTCAACTGCAATATTTGAAATGCATTCTCATGATTTGGAGGATGACACCTTATTTGCCAATACTTGACTTTCAAAATATTGTATTGATGCTGCAGAAAGGACTGAAATGCTTAAACACCATGACTTTCATGCTAAGTATGAGTTTCATGCACTGGAGGGCATACAGAGCCCTGTGCAAGTATTAGTCTGTATCTAACTAGTCTGCTCTAAACATTTGTGATACCATTAATAACTTTCCTCTCTTTGCAGTTTTTAATTATCATAAAGTTCTGTTCATTATGAAGATGTTCATTAAGTCTATTCAGCATTCAAATGAAGATGATAAACCTGAGAGTACGTTCAACTACACCAATAACTGACAATTTTTGTTTCTTAGCCAGAGTGAAATGAAGTTTTCAGTAAGTCAGGACCAGCCTGTACCGGTAGCTGAGAGCAAATCCACCACTTATAAAAACTGTATCATTAGGTAACTATAAGTTACCCCGTAACTATAAGTGCCCCCGTGCTGGCCGGACGGTCTCACCACCGCCCAAGGGCAGTGCCGCCCCTCGCCCCAGGGGGCACGGCCACAGCTGGGGGGATGCTGTCACTCTGCCAGCTCTGCCAGGTGCTGCAGCAGGTGTGACAGCAGGTCCTGCTTCCCTGCCCCGCTCCATCACCCCCTGCCTCGCTTCTCCCCAGGCAGGGCCACCTTTCAGAAGCACACACCAGTTTACACAGAGAGGCTTAGGTAACTCTAACTCAGTCGAGGTAGATATGGTTGAACAAAAGAACTTACATAGTCCAATTCAAAACAGGTGACAGAAGAAGTATATATATCAAGCCACCTAGGTCTGAGGCACAGGAACTGCCCGTCGTGTCTGTTCTTTCAAACCTCGCCATTCACATCTCTTCCCCACCTGGAGGGGAAGGGGAACTGGCACCTTCATGAGTGATTACATCTGCTGATGGCTCTGCTTTCCTGCTTTTACATACATAAAACCTGAAGCAAGATGTCCTGGATTGAGTGGACAGGTAGATGCTGCTTAAATATCAGCAGATGCTGATTGCTGTAAGAACAGGAGGTTTGTGAGCTTTGCAATTTTATCACCAATTTCACCTGCTCAGGAATCCAAACACACACGTATAATCTGACAGAGCTCTGACATGTTTGCTGTGGTTTATCTTCAGCCAAACAGTAAACGAGTAAATGGTATCAGAATACTGAGAGGGCAGCCAGCAAGGGCAGCGCTTATACACCTGGGTGGTATAATACAGGAAGGAAACATGAATGCATCATAAATCCATATTTTAGAGCTGCAAGACACCCTTGCTTACAGCTGGCACATTTCAGCTTATATTGAATACCCATGAAGATAAGCAAATTGGTGATTACAGCATCTGATTTACACTGTCACCATGCCACATGTCCTAGAACATTTAGTCACCTACTTTACACTTGTACAGAGATACGCCATTTTTAGGAGCAAACATTTAAGGTGGAGAGTTTTTTAATTATTATTTTTATACAAGACACAGCACAGCAGACTGTATTTGTGTTTTAAGCATTGCAGGAAAGGTCATGGGCTGTCAAAAGGAAAAGCTGATGAGGCTGGCTCCATCTTACTGGTAGCAAAGAAAATATTTAAGATATGAGATGGAATTTAATATCTGTGAGGGCCAGTTTAAAATGAAGATTTAACAGCTAGTACAATTCCCTTTGGAAGCCAAAGTACATCAGCCCTGAGGACTCCCTCTCTGTCCCATTAGCCCTGTGCAGCCCTTCAGAATCCAACCTTGTTGTTTGTTTAGCATTTGCTGCCATAGGAGATTTCCAGTATATTTTGCAGCTGGGATCACTTACTCTCACTTGGCAACTGTGTTCTGGCCACGCTGGCATCTCCTCGGGCTGGCAGCCTGCCTTGGTTTCCTTTTTTGCTGCAGCCCTTCAATGAGGAAACAAATTGCAGTATTGCCACGTGAGTGCAGGAGCATTGCTGAGGTCAGCCAAGGAGAAGGGCTCATCCCGTTGTCTTCTGATGGTCAGGCACCATCTGGAAGTAGGTTAGTATGCGCTGTGCGGCATTAATGTGCTGCACTATCATGATATCCTAGCGACAGATGAAGCAATCATGATCTGGCTTATTTTATGCAACGGAGAAAGCATGTGGCATAGTCCTCTGGATGTCCTCAATGCAGAAAGAAACTGCTTTTATTTATTCTTAGTTTGAGGGAAAATAAAGGAGCTTTACAGCTCTGAGAAGAGCTTCCCCGTCCTTTAGCATGGTGTTAAGTTAAGCTGTTCCAGTTATCCTCTCCTAAATTCACATGCAGCCCTATAGTTAAGCTGGAAGTCAGTGGCTTGGTTGGCTTTGACTATGTGGGCCTTTAGGGGTGTGGGATTCAGCACGAGATTAATGCAGATGCAAACCTACATACCTACCTATACATATATGTGTGAGCTAAGTATGTAAGCTGCATTATAGCGGATGGAGCCAGTAATGTGGTGAAGCGTAGAGAGTGACTGAGGCTGTCATAGAGTTGGTTTCTCTGGTAGAGTGGGCTGCACCACTCTCTGGCTCCACGGGCTGTATTGCCCACAACCATGTTGGCTATTTGGGACTATGGCTGTGGGACTGGGTCAGGTACCTGTGCTCCCACTCAGCCTGATGCAGCTGAAGTCAGTGGAGCCCAGAGCTCACTGGCATCCACATTGAGATGGCTCAGACCTAAGATGAATCCCATCCTGGATGACGTCTACAGTTCTCCCTCTTCTGGAAACCTTGCAGGGCCTGGCTATCAGAAACAAGGAACTATCATGCCTTTACCTGGGGCTGTGAGTGACCAGCACCCCTGAGGACCAAGGCACCCCTGGGCATCCCTGCTAACTCCCTGGGTCATGCTGCAGTTGCGGTCAGTGAGGGCTTCAGTCATTGCATTAGTTGAATGTAGGCTTTGTACTTGCAAGAGGTTGCATCTGAGCCCCAAGTGCAGTTATCTTTGTACTGTGCACGTGTCTGTGATAAGCTGGGTAGCTTTCACATTTAGCAAACAAAATCTTTTGCTGAAGAGAAACAGGTAAATGGAATGATTAAACACTAAGCACAGAATATGCTGCTTAAGCAAAAGTATATTATTTTCAGTCTTTTAATGAACTTTGGTGGTGTTTCCCCTGGGAGTCACCCCCCTGCCTCATGGCTGTTGTAGAATATTATATTTTGTTAGGAGCCCTCAACAGCTGGGTAATTAATATTATTTTCTCTTCTGTTTCCCTGATGGTTGTTTAGCTCTTTTGTCAGTAACCAACTGGCAGTGAAATGGCCTGGGCTCAATCTCTAAGTACTCCAACTGAAAACACTTGATTGACACCAGTTCAAGCCTCCATCTGGCACCCCAGGAAACTCTCAGTGCACTGCTGGCATACTCATGGCAGAGCAGTGCTGCTCACTTGCCAGCAAAGGGCTCCCATTACGAACACAGCTGGACTAAGAGTGCATTTGCTGAGCTACTGCCTGCTCGCTGCTCCTCGCCGCTGGGGCACCAGCCATTGCCTGCCACCGGTTACCAACCGTGTAGATGTGGCTGCGATGGCATAAATACCTATCTGGTTCTGAGGAGAGATGTAAAGTGTGAATGTTGTTTCCAAAAAGGCTTTATGAATTGCACCTGATAGCAGACAGCTTCAAGTATGCTTGACCTTATATCTACTCTGCCTACCTGGGATGAGTTTCAGCTTTCAGGGCAGTTTATGCTTACCACCAGATGAGGCTAAATACCTCCTAGCTGGTTTGTTTTATTTTATCAATCAGTAAAGTTGACTACACTTCTGAGGAAGCAACACTGGGCTAGCCAGACTGTCTTTTTTGGGTACCAAATCCAGACCCATATACTACTCCACTTGTGACCCTTCAGAACAGTCAATGTAGGAAAACGTGGTCTTGTTAAGTTCTCAATGCCCACACTAAATTTTCAGAGTAAGCAGAATGTCTAATAATATTATCATCAGCTGAATGCCAGTTTTGCAAGAGGGAGCAACCAATGGAGCAATCTCATTGCTTGTCTGTTACAGAAAGCCACAGGAGTACAACTTTAGGATGCGAAGGACCACTTTGATCATTTGTGCTGGGTGATGGTAATAGAAGTGTGAATGGTCATCCATAAATGGGCACTGTAGGTATCACAGATGTCCTCTCTGTGAGTAATGATTTGGGCTGGGATGGAGGTAATTTTCTTCATAGCAGCCTGTATAGTGCTGTGTTTTGGATTTGTGACCAAAACAGTGTTGATAACGCACCAATGTTTTAGCTGTTGCTAAGCAGTGCTTGCAAAGCATCAATACCGTCTCTTTTTCTCATGCTCCCCCCCAGCAAGTAAGCTGAGGGTGGCCAAGAGGCTGGGAGGGGCCACAGCTGGGACAGCTGACCCTAACTGACCAAAGGGCTATCCCATACTGAATGCCATCATGCTCAGCAATAGAAGTTGGGGGGGGAAAGGAGGAAGGGAGGACATTTGGAGTGATGGCTTTTGTCTTCCCAAGTAACTGTTATGCATGATGGACCCCTGCTTTCCTGGAGATGGCTGAACACCTGCCTGCCGATGGGATGTTGTGAATGAATTCCTTGTCTTGCTTTGCTTGTGTGCACGGCTTTTACCTTACCCATTAAACTGTCTTTATCTCAACCCATGAGTTTTCTCACCTTTACCCTTCCAATTCTCTCCCCATCCCGCTGCAGGGAAGGGAGCAAGTGGCTGTGTGGGGCTGAGCTGCTGGCCGGAGCTAACCCACAACAGCATGCCATCTACCATTTCAGATGACACTGTTTCCCCGCTGTGTGGGAGCCATGATGGAAATCATATATTCAGACAGGGCCTGCCTGGGATATGACTGCATCAGCAGAGACAGGTTTCACTTTATTGCTCTGGAGGCAACTAGAACGCAAAGATTTTGGCCATCACCAGGTACCCTACATGATTCTCCTACATATTATGAAATGAGGGATGCATAACTAGAGCAGTGGGAGCTGCAGATATCCACTGTCAGGGTATTGACACAGGGAAATGCGTGCATGTCCCATGCACAACGGGCCAGGCATCCCTACCTGAACAATCAACTTTAACTGGGCATCAAAATACGTGCCAGACAAGAGGATGACAACAAAGAGAGGACTCCAGAGAAGTGACCTGAAACCAGCAGGAGCGTGGGACCTCAGTGTTCACAGTGAATTAGGAACAGGCAGGGCGCGAAGCTCTGCCACAGCAGAGCAAAGCTGAAGTGTTAACCCACGTGACTCTGCCTTTACGCATTCAATACACCCCGGTTTGGCAGAGTGCATTTTCTGCAACAGGCACCCAGCAAGGGGGAGGGCAGCTGCTGCGGAGCCACCAAGCATCCTGCAGAGTGTGGGCTGGCAAGAGGTAGGCTTGGGGGGAGGCTGGAGGGAAGAAGAAAGTTGTGGGAGGTGAGTAAATCCATGGTCACTACTGCCCATGTCAAGGAAGACATTCCTGCCTGGAAGAAGTGAATGAACAGTATAATCTACAGTTGACACTATTGCTCCTTTTCACTGACTCAGACAGAAACTATGCAAAAAGTTTGGGGTTTTTTTTCAACAGAGCAATTCCAGGGATAGCTTTTTAAATTTAACTTTTCTGTTTTCCTTAGCTGCAATCAAACACTTCTGAATAAAGAGTTTCTGAGTTTATTCTGTCCTGTTCCAATTGTATCTATCAGAGCAAAGTCAGACTCCATTAATCTATTACCCTTGTGCTTCCCCTAACAGGACCACGTCAACCCTATTAGTGCTGGGAGCTTTCCACTAGTGCTTCGCCAAAGATGCCCCCGAGCGCTCGGGGCACATCAGAGAGGGCAGCCGTCAGGAGGGCATGGAGGCTAAAGCCGATGGCTGTCGTGATGTGCACTTCAGCTCAACAGTCATGCCAGTTTTCAGCAGAAAGGGGAATAAATTCTGGTCTCATTTACTCTGCTGGGAAACTGGAGTCATTTTACCACTCTCCTTGAAGATTTTTAACGTTTAATGATAGATTTTGGCTCTGAGATCTAGGTCTCAGGTGCAGAAATTGCTGGGCTGATCAAAAAAGAGAGAGACATGATAAGTATCTCAGATGGATGCACTCACAAAGGGCTGCATTTCAAACAAAAAGATAGCCTTGCACATCCATCCACATTTACACCTCAGAAAGATTAAGTCAGAAAATATGCAGACACTTGAGATCTTTAACCCTGCTGACAACAGTGTGGGTGCAGGGAGGATTTCTGTGCTGGGGCTACCAGCGAGCTGAAGCAGTGATAGCAAATGCCAGTGGCTCCTGGATGCATCATGATCCACTTGTTTCTATGACTTTCAAAGCTCACGTTGCCGTTGGTTTGTTAGCTCCTGTGAGAAAACCTGGGATTTGGATTTGATGGGGTTTGCTAAGCAGGTCAGGGAACTGGCTGTGCTTTCCTTTGAATCCCTGGCAGGACTAGCTCTGTGGATCAGCAGTGTGGGCAGCCACGGCAGGCAGAATGACCTGAGCCCTGGTCCCCCTCCCTGGCCACCCAGGTCTGTCCACCTTGCCTCCCTGCTCTGCCCCTGCCTCTTGGATAAAAGATTATTCATGTCTTGTCAAATCAAGAGGATGGGCCTTTCTTTGTGTAGATGGAAATGTGAATGTTTACATCCTTTTGAGAAAGTCTAGTTTTTGATGGGCCTGGTGTTAATCTTTTCAGGGATTAAAAAAAAAATTAAATAAATAGAATCGAGTCAGTGTCAATAAAGAGTATTCCTGCACTGCTATGGTTACAGTAGTACTGTAACCTGTATTTAGAAACCTACGTTAGAGGAAGGCAGGAAATATTCTAGACTCATGTGTACTTTAAGATGTTGTCTGTATCTGTCTGTATCTTCAGTATTTCTGCCGTGTCTGTGTCTGTGCCGTTCTCAGCCTTTCCATGAGATTTCTCTTGTCTAACTTAGGAAAATCAAAATGCAAACATTTCATCTGAAATAATCACCCAAGTGAAAGTCAGTGGATCAAGATAGGACTTCTCAGAGGCAGTTCACTCCCACCTAAGGTAGGCATTTATAGAGGACGGGTAGCTAAGCCCTCAGGACAGAGGTTTCACGTTTTGAGGACTAGCATCAGGTGAGATGCCGCTCACTGTTCAAATGAGGTTCACCCCCTCCTCCATGACTTTCTCTGCTAACCCACTCATGAGGAAAACATCCTCCCTCTGCAAAAAGAAGAAACCAAGGACTGCAATTGCACCTGAATTTTAATTCCTTAGGAGTGGCTCTGGGGAGGGAAGGGGGGAGGCAGGGGGCTGCTGCCCGCTGGTCCCCCTCGGCTGCTGGGAGACCTGCGGCCGTGTGTGTGGGGTGGTGATCTCAGAGCCATGGCGTGTCCGGGGGCCTGGACAGCCACTCCGTCATTTAAACTGCTTCATTCACAGCAGCAGGAGGCAAAGTTAGTCTTCCCCTGGGGACAAAGAAGGTGGCAGATGTGCTACCACAGCTCATTGCCATCACCTTATGAGGGTGACGTCCACTGGTGATGACAGACGAGCAAATGAGGCAAGTTCATGTGTTGTTATGGCAAAACCATGTCAGATTTGGCCAGACTTAATCTTCTAAAGTAGAATTTGTTGCTATTTGACTTCTGTCTTTTCTTGACCACTGAACAGGGACGGGGCAGAAGATGGGCACTGTGGGGAACATAATTTTCCCCCAGATCCAGATCAGAGACAATTCAAATGTCAAATGCAAACTAAAGGGGGAACAGGGAGAGGCAGCGGCTGCCGAAGTGGAACCAGCCCTGGTGTCCGCACTGCTTCCCCCAGGGGGACATCCTGCGATGCTCTCCCACAGCCAGAGGAGAGAGGAAACCTGCTCCGGGCACCCCAACCAGTGTTTGCTGTCTGGTATATGCTTCAGCGCATGACTTGTTTTGCCCATCTCTCGTCCCGTGGACCGATGGAGATGGGCTTTAGGGAAATATCTCACACCTTCCTGGGCAGTAACACACATTTCCAGCACTTGCCCTGTCACATAACTGCTTGTCTCTGTGGCTGTTATGACCTGGGTTTTTAAGTGGTCATTTAAAAGTGCTTTCTTCCAAGTATTCTTGTTTGGTGTCAGAATAAGGGTGAAAGATGAAGACCAGAAATTGGTTTTGGGGTTATTCTCACTGTGGCTTCTCACTGCACACAGCTGAACACCTCTTAGCGAAATCTTTATTTAAACTTATTTAAAGATTCTGTGATCTGCCTTGGCAACATGTTATGAGAATGCTAGGAACAAGGTAGAACCAATTAAGACCAACAGCCGTGCTGCAATTTCCATTTCCGTGCTGTAAGCGTACAACATTTCCTCACTCCAGCACTCCTGCCACAACATGTTGCACTTCTGGAGGTCCCTTCCAGCCTAAGTGAGGCTCTGATTTTATGGCTGCTCAAGCACAGGCTTTTATACATGGCTCTGCAGCCTGAACTGAGTTACACGTAATGAGGGCATTTGTTGAACAGCATGTCCTTTTGAGGTATGTTGATGCTTTTAGATTTCTTCTCATAGATGTTTCTTTGAATAAAATATCCCACAACCTTTATTCTAGTCACATAAAAGATTTATGCCTGTCGTTTTATGAGATGAGTGAAGAGAGGCATTCTGTACGGGAAAATGGGGAGCAACGCTTAATATGTTTCCTCTTATGTATATTGAAATTAAATCTAAAATGTATTTTATATTTAATTTATCACCATGTTACCTTCTAAATTACACGTGCACGTAGAATTTAGAGACCTCCTCCGCCCCTCTTAGTGTCTTCCTTCCTTTCTTCCTGAAAACTAACATATCTTGGGTATTTCCATTGTTCTTTCCCCAATATAAGGAGATAACTAACATAACTTTAACTACATTTTTGATGCCTCTTTTTTTTTTATAAGGTTTACATCAACTCTGGAGGGGAATTTTCCACAGGGATGCACTTCAACTGGAGGAAGCAGGCTCCAGCAAGTGCCTATTTCCTAAAGGAAAAGTTCACACATTTGTAGATAATTAAGAAATTAGTCATGAGTAATTTGTTGGCCTCAGCCACCGTGGTACCTGGTGGGAATGACGTGGGTGCAGGTGCCCCATGGCAGCCTCTGCCCTGCAAGCAGCTGGCACCATAACGTGCCAGAGCTATGCACCCCAGGAGGCAATGGGCTGACACCACATGCACTTGGGTCATTTCAACAAATAAAGACATTTTAATTCAGAAGTTTGATTTCAGAAGCAAATGATGACATGAAAGTTATTCAACACATATGTTGAAAAATCCTGTTCAAAAACTTGTTCTTGTGGGAGAACTGGTCCAAATTTTTCTCCCTTCTAAAGACTATTATAGGTGAGATTTCAACGCATTTTCCAAACTTTGGTCCTTCAGGGAATATTATTTATCTCAATAAAGAAAGGCAGTGACCTCCATGAAGAGCTGCTACCTGCATGCTGAATTGGAGCCCCCCAGGATGCTGTGACACTTCGGAGCAGAGAAGGGAACCTGCTGGCTCTGGCTGGCCCAGGCATCTCCCAAAGGCACAAATTTCCCTTGGAGGAAGGGACTCTGCAGAAAATATGCTCCAGCTCCTCTTCACATACCTGTGCCTTCCTGTTTCCTCCTCTGAGCTGTGGGAGAGAGAACAAGGCCAGCCCCATGTCTCCATCCCACCATCACACAGCAATGGAAATGTTCCCAGAGTAAATATCAGCCTTTGCATAGCCATGAATTTCTAAAACTCTCTGTACTGTGTGGACTTCACTGGTTAATAAACCAGTTTTACAAAAAGAGAACACATTTTTTTAAGCCTGTTCTCAGAAAGGAATAGAAAGTAACGCACGATTAATTGCAAGTCATAATAATTTAGATACTTAGGGATAATCAACCAAACAAACAGTACTGCAAATGCTATTCAATAAACCACAGATGCTGAAGTAAATCAAGCAAACTGGAGCTGTTCATAAATAGAGAGTTGAAAAAATTAAAAATTAGGACAGTGTCACAGAGCAAATAGCTCTTTGCTAGCATTTGATTTGGAGTAAACATTTTTTATTCACAGCAGAGGGCAGTTCTCACTGTGCCAGCATTAAATGGTAGTCTTCCCTCAGTGATCCCACCGAGAAAGGAGAATTGATCTGCTGAGAACCTTTTACTTTGCAGGAAGCAGATTTGGAGTATGATTTTGAGGGCAGACAAGGAAAGTGAATATTCCCCATGAATTTTCTGTGGAAACCCAACTTCAGAGTAGACTGGATGTGCTCATCCTAAGCCCATGTGTCACCCTCAAAATGTGTCCAAAACACACATGGTGTTACACCCTTTGCTCAAAGACAAAACCTTGAAGTCCAAACCAACATCTTCCCCTGGTCATCTGAAACCTCACTGACCCCTCCGGCTCCCTTTGCCTCTGCGGGGGGACTGAAACCCACACCACCAGGGCCGTGGGCTTCCCCGTCACCTCCCACACCATCCCTATGCACCATGCTTTTCAGTTGCTCCTTTTGCATGGCTCAGCAGCCTGTATCCCCATGGCTCTGCCAGGGCCACCTCTGTCACCAAAACCTGCCTATCACCATCTTATGTAGCATTAAAAAAAATTCTCATTTTGCTAATTTCCTATGAAGTTCAAACTAATTAAAACTAATTTGGAAGGAGGATGTAAGAGCAATGAGAGTAGCAGAAGCCACTGTGGAAGACATGGCACCAAATCCATGAGTTGAATTTCAAATATAAAGAAAACATGTGTGGCTCTGAGGGCTTTGGCCATGGGAAGGAATGAGGACTGCTCCTCCACTCACTTGCGCTGCCATCCCCGCAGTGGGGCAATAAAAAAGAAATTTAAAAAAAGCCTTCATTTTGTTTTAAGTTCTTTGTGCACAAATTCTGCAGGTTGACTCCCAGCCCTTGTAGGGGGAACCATGCTGAGTAACTGCTTGCCCTCTAGAAACTTTGTCATTTAAAATATTTCTAGTGTATCTCCCTTTGGTCATCACTTTTTCAGGCTGTTTACTCTCTCTTCAAACAGTAGCTGTTAGATACTCCAATCATCTTAAACACTACTTTTTTAGGCCTATTTTATGCTTTTATAGTATGGGGAAAGAAGGTGGCCCCAAATAATAACTCTACAGTATTTACACTGTGGCACGTGACATTGCCTGCGTTAGTCACTACTTTCCTGCTGTAATCCCTGAATATTCAGTTTTTCTCTTTGGCTGCTATCAAGAGAAGGGCTGAGTTTTTTCTAGGACTCTGGGACATTTTTCTCACTTATTTAGAGGCCATTTTACATTTGCAACTTGTATTTTCTCTCCTGCTCGTCTTCCATCCCTGCTGCATGGGTAGCACATGGCTACCCGCACCATCTGAGAGGATTATGTGGGCCCCTGCGAGGTCTGGCACCTTACTGCTACTGGGACCGTCAGTATGCAATCGTCTTTGGCATCCCAAGTTTGGCTATTTGTTGAAAATTAAATCCTCCATTTTTCAATCCCACATTTGCCCTCACTAACTGGTAGGCTAAATGCCCTCTGGGCGTAAGATGATAAGGTGGTACTGAAGTCATGATGAGCTGGTGTGTTCCAGGTGTGACATCCCAGTGTTCTCTGCTCTACTTTTCATTCCTTTACCCTGTGCATTTTGCCAAAGGCCAGTTTTTGCTTTTATGATGAGACTCCCAGAGCTGTATGCGATGCTCAGATAGATGCTTTACCTTTTCTCTCTGCATCCGCCCTTGTTTGGGAAGATGATTTTATGGGGGTGGGAAATGTGGTGCTCGTTAGCCTGTACCTTAGACAGATATGGTTAAATCGTCCCTTCCACCCACTGCCTACAACCAGTGTGACTTTGTATCTGTTTGCAGACACTTTGTCACGGATGTCAAACTTTTTGCTAGCATTCTTTACTTGCAGGGACTCAAAAAGCACCGGGACACAAGCTGTAGATGCTGCTGTTTTGTTCTGTGTGACGAGCTCCCTCGAGCCTCATGTGCCTCACACCCAAGCAGGGCCTGGGAAGTCCACAGAGTTCCTCACAGGAGGAAAAGCAGCAGCAGGCAGCACCTGCAGCAAAGCATGCTGCAGTTGAGTCTTTTAGGCCCCCACCTTCATTTTTTGCCCTGTTATTTACCTTCTGCTCTTCAGTGCTTACAAAGCCAGGAGGAGGCAGTGGCGACTTGCTCTTCCCCTCCCACGCCTGCTCGCAGGAGGCTGCCCACGGGTGTGAGGAAGCGCCTGTCCACGCACTGCTCTGCACCAGGGCTGAGTGCTCGGCTCTCTGTGCCCATGCCTACCCGCTGCAGCCCGGGCCAAGGGGCAGCCCCCCAGTGCAAGGCATTTCCATTGCTCACTTGTCTCTTAAAACTGGGGTGTAAAACACCTTGCTGGAAGCACAGGCAGTTCCTTTTATTTTGATTACCAAAATGCAATCTGGAAAGGAGAAACTGGGCAGTATACTAAAGAGGAGAGGCATAAATACTGCGTAGCATCCTTATATACTCACTCACTTACCTTGCACCTCTCTTTTCTATTATTTTGTAACCATCATATAAATAAAGGCATTTTTCCTTCCACAGCCATCCACATCTTTTACTTTATGTTGCAATGGGCTTAGAAACCACTTCGGGGAACTTCTTCCATTGCAGTTAATTATAGATAAAGAAATTGTGTTGTCACAAATACCTACTGATCTGACTCAGCTGCTTTTATGAGCACTGAATATCATAGAAATCCAGCTGATTTCACTGAGAAAAGTCAAATGCTTAGGACTCTTGGAAATAAAGCACTCTTTTGATTCCTTACTCTGAGCATATAATTTGGGAAAGTTTGGATTTGAATGAATTCCTAATTAAGCATCAAACTGGCACTGAAAGACTTTTTTTAAGTCTCAAGCTGTATCCTGACCTACAAAAATGGGAAAATGTTATTTAGCTGCTAAACAGGATTTTGTAATGCTGTAAGATAACTATTGTGAACAGTTACATTGATGCCGTGCTAGAAATGGTTCAACACGAACCAGTGTAAATCTTGTAGGGTTTTTTCTCCTTACAAATCCTTCATTTAAAATATTGTTTGGGCCCTCATAAGCAGAAGCTGGAATGAGCACCAAGAGCCTTCATCGACAGCGAAGAACTGCAGAACAGCGTTTCCTAGTCCCACCCAGGCATGGCAGAGACGCAGCAGCATCACCAGGTGGAGCTCTGCCCCTCTGTTCGCCTTGAAAATCCCCCAATAAATGTAAGGCCATACGTCTTCCATATGTGAGGCCATACATTTTACAAAATACAGTTTTAAAGGAATGTCCTTTGAATTTAATTTTGAATGCTAAATAACATCGTGTTGCTGTGCGGTGCTGCAGTGCCCGTGCACGGGATGCGCAGCGAGTGGTACGGGGCCCGCGAGAGGGAGAGTTGGCAGGGAGGCTCTTTTGGGAAGGGGGACTGGGGGAGGCTCATGGGTGGGAGGCACGGGGACATCTGTGATGGGCACCGGGGGTTTGCATGTGGGTCTCCCTTTCCCTGAAGGAGCCGTAGATTTCATTAGACACTTTCATGATCTGCAGTGGATGTTTTCAGCAGGCTGATCCAGCAGCCCCGTCCCAGCGCAGGCACACGGCAGCCCCAGCCGTGGGAGAGCCACCAGCACTGGTGGTTTCCTGGGGGCTGGGAGACACAGCACCACATCCAGACAGCTCCAAGTGAGGGGACGAGGCCCCGGGGAAGGGCCCTGTGCCCTCTTACTAATAGTCCTGTGACTCTGCTGACTGTTCCCGGTTTCACCGCTGAACCCGTTTCCAGCCTGGCTGCCAGGCACCGAGGGCTGCCCCGACACTTTTTGCCCATTAATTGGTTTTGCCCCTTGGATGCTCTCCTCTCTCCCGCCTGCCCTGCTGGTGTGTGCAGCCTTCTCCAGCCAGGCTGCCCAGAGCATTTCCGATACCAGGAAGACAGCATTTCTCATGCTGTAATTTTTCACAAAACACCACCACTGCAATCCAATATGCTTCTAAGAATGGCAGAAATGAAAAATTACCGAGTATGGGTAATTTCCAAGGGGAAATGCTCTGAGCAGAGGCATTTTTCTTTGTAAGGCTGTTGAATTCTTTGGCAGAGGCCCCGGTGTCAGTCCCTGGGGCCAGTGGCCAAAATGCAAGTGGCTGGAAGAAACCAATGGACTGGTGTGAGAAAGAAAAAAGAAGAAGAAGAAGAAGAAGAAGAAGACAAGAGAAGAGAAGAGAAGAGAAGAGAAGAGAAGAGAAGAGAAGAGAAGAGAAGAGAAGAGAAGAGAAGAGAAGAGAAGATAAAGAAAAGAAAAGAAAGAAAAGAAAAGAAAAGAGAAGAAAAGAAAAGAAAAGAAAAGAAAAGAAAAGAAAAGAAAAGAAAAGAAAAGAAAAGAAAAGAAAAGAAAAGAAAAAAGAAAGGAGTCCTGCTCTTCCAAGATCCTGAGAACGTCCTCAAAGAGCCTTGTCAGAGGAAGCCAGAGGGACCAGCAAAGCTGAGGTCTACTGCTCCCCACTGCTGCCGCCCCCAAGGAGAGAACACGGAAGAAACTATGTGCGAGGAGCAATAGTCCCTGAGGATTTTGTTAGAAGTGTCTGCCGTAAGGTAACTATCTAGCATTGAAAACAGGTGAGTAAATGCAACACATACATACATGCAAAGATGATTCCAGTATTTAGATTTCATTTTTCTTCCTAGTTAAACAGCAGGAAGTCCTGATATTAACCTGCAGAAACCATCGCTGCTCCCTTTGCACTGTATCCACAGTGTAGCTGAGACCTTCATGATCTTGTGTAATTGAGCCTGAAGCACCTCATGGTGGCTGAGTACTGCCGAATAATCTGCAGGTATCATGTCAGCTTTTTAAAGGCAGGAGAGCATCCCTCTGGACTGTGATGAGGGTCCCTAAACCACAGCCACAGATGGAAAAGAGACTGGCTAGCCCCCAGGTCACCCACTAACAACCACAAATGGGGCAAAAGCTCCACAAAGTGAGCAAGGAGGAGGCTGGGCATCAGCAAACAGACGTGTCCTTTAGGAGAAGGGAAGGTTAGAGAGCTTGGAGGAGGAATATCTGTCACTTTGCTGCTATTTTAGCACTCTGCATCCGGAAGCTAAGCTGACCAAAACCAATCAGGGCAGGGATTTGATGGCCTAAACTGCTACTTCTGTGGAAAGTGGATTTCGTCTATGCCTCCCGACTGCCTAGCTCTGGGACATGCCTACCTCTGAGAGAGTGACAAGCACATAATCACCATTGCACATTTGGCCCTCCAGCCTGCTGCTTTCCTTGCTGAAGCCATGGCAGCACTCCTCCTCGGCACAGCCCACAACACAGGGCAGCGCTCCCCAGGATGGAGGAGCACCCCAAGACATGTCCTGAGCCCCCATTTTAGCCACTTCCCAAATCATGACCAGTGCTGATGACCCTTTCTTCTGGCCTCTTCTTTTCTTTTTTTGGCATCACTGACTCTTTTAATGTTCAGTTTCTCACCTCTACCCTTTCACATGGTAGTTTAGACATGACTTATGCCTAACTTAATGTTTTATCTATTTTTTAGCTGTCATGTATGGGACCCATGCTTTTGGAGAATTGTGGGATAGATACAATGCCATGGAAAGGTGGCTCTCTCAGAGTCCACAGGATACGTCCTCATGGGCCTGGTAGCAGATCTGTTTCCCAACTCCCCTGCAGAGGAAACCCAGTCTGGTCTGGCCTGGTAGGGCAAAGGGTTTCTGGACCAATGCATCTGATGATAGTTGTTGAAAATGTTATCCACTAAGCTGAGAACAGAGATAGTCCCAGGACAGGATGTGACAAATGTGAGACCTGTGAGGAGATTTGCTTTCTGAGATCACAGAGAACACACAGAGCACTTGGTAGTCCAAGGTAAGCATATAAATAGTTATTTGTAAGGTTGTTTTTCAGTAATAAATATGATTTTGTGGTCTTTGGCAGGTGATTGGATAAACCTCAGGGACTCAAAGCACAGCCGAGCTTATGCAGCTGCCTTTGATGGAAGGTCATCATTGGGATTTGCAGGAATTTGCACTATAAAGGCTTGGCCTTGGCCAGACCATCAGGGGATTTCTCCCCAGGAAAAACAATAGATTGGCATCTGGTATCTCCCTGGTATGACTTTACACAGTTAACAGGAATCAAAAGGTATTACTATGCGAGAACTCAGAGACCCAGCGCTGCCCGACCAGCTCTCGCCAGGACTCTGCTTTGCCTATCACTGCCACATTGGGACGACTGGCAAGAAACCTCTCAGCTTCTGGCTGGGACATCTTGGGAGCCTGAGGATTTATATCACCCTTTAAAATGTTTGAGTCACAGCAAACATTATATCTATTATGACAAATTTTTGAATAGAGATTGAAATGATCATTTTTCTTCTTACTGTAGAAGTACACGTTTTTCTTTGCCTCCTAGTCTAGAGGCTCAGGGTTGCCTGGTTACTCTGACTCAGAAGCTCTGTGAGGTGTCTCTTGATGAAGGAGCAGATACAATTTGGCAATTAGAGAAGCTTGATTTGTCATCTAAATGTAGAAATCCTTAGGAAAAAATAACCATTTGAAGAGCAGTTGTAGAAACTGGAATGAGAAAACTCTCAGAATGTGCATTGGTACTGAACGTTGCTGTTTTGCTTATTGTAGAAGCATGAAGGTCATTAATAATATATGCAATAATTAGGATTCTTTTTTTCAGTGGTCAATTAATAGAATCCTGTTCATAGCATATATGAATTGCAAATGTGATCAGAAAAGTATTTTTGTTGAAGAATTTCCCCATGGACTAGGGCTATAAAAAGACTCCGTTCAGCTGGCAATCTATTCATCTCGGGCTGGAGTTAAAGCAACATGATGCATTCAGGTGAGGACCACAGTACAGCCGCCACAGCAAGCTAAAAAGTGTCTTACCTGCTTAAGTGTGCATGTGTGTACATATATATTTATATATATTATATGTGTGTGTATAAATGCGTGCAGATGTTGACTATACATTTGTGCTGATTTGGGAAATCGGTGATTGAAGAAATGGTTTTATTTTGCAAAGTATTTCCTTTAGAACTGGAGCCATGTTGTTTTAACAGTTGCTTCATAGATACCCTTTAGTTGTTTGCATTTTGCTGAATGGCAGCGAACACTTCAAGAACAAGGAGGGGCTTCTAATGGTCGGGAAGGTGGGGAATGTTTGTAGAAAAGTGAGATCTGTGGACTGACAATTTTGCTTGGAGGTCCAGGGAGC
The DNA here is from genome assembly GCA_013389945.1 of Fregata magnificens. Taxonomy (NCBI): domain Eukaryota; kingdom Metazoa; phylum Chordata; class Aves; order Suliformes; family Fregatidae; genus Fregata; species Fregata magnificens. The sequence continues at coordinate 47,644 of WAAD01011639.1, forward strand.
ACAAAGTCTCAGCCAGTGTAAACTCTAAAAGGTCAGAATTTGATTTAATGAACTTAACCTTCAAGAAAACAGGCCTTTTTCATGTAGGATATCCCCTTAGGCTTGCTTCATTCAACTAGCAATAAATGCAGAACAAACAGAATGACGAAAAAGTCCCATTTTGTAAATCTTGCCATGTTTTTAATCGAGTGTAGCCAACTCATTTTATATAGCCTAAGATTAAATTTTGGCTACCTAATGCTGTACCTAGTAGGGGTAGGCTAAATCCATGGCATTGTGAGGGTTCCTTTACACCCTTGTGTTATGCCCACTACTGTAACCTACATCACCAAGGTCTGAATCATCATCTGTAACTACTGCACCAGATGTGCTATCATAGACTCGCCTTGGCTACTGCTCAGCTGCAGTGGGCTATTGGCTTAAACGCCTCCATGCTGCTGGATTTCCTACTTCTCACCGTCTGCTTTTTTCAGCTCTTAAAATGCGATGGCTGTAAGAGAGAAACAGAAAGCAATAGGTGTTTCTCCTCTTGTTATTAAAAATTAGGGGTAACTCAGGAAGAACATACATCACCCAGGATTATTTTCAGTAGTATATAAGTGGCTGTAACAATCAATAATTTTAAATGTGAAATGGTGAAACTCTTAGGTAATCATGATATCATGAGATTCTTTCCAGACCTTTGCCAAAGAAAAATGGTGCCTCATTAATCTCTTACTTAAGATTTTTTTTTTTTTTTACCAGAATCAATTGCACAGTTAATAAAACAAAACAGTCAGGATAAATACCAGTTTTCAGCATGGCACAAGGTGAGCCTGATGGACAGAATAGTCATTACAGGAATGATATGCAATCTGCTTACCAATTACTGTGGGAAAAGTCCAGTAAAATTTGCAGCTGACCCATCCCCCCCCCCCCCCCCCCCCAAATTTGCATTCAAATATGAGAAATGGAGACTTCATGAAGACTTACTACAGCAAAGCTGGATGAGCAGTGAGGTGGGAGGTGGCACGCAGGGTGGTGCTGGCAGTAATAATTAGGGATAATGGCAGTCAAAATTAGTACCACCAGTTAAAAAATAGCTATGTAGTTCAGATGCCTGAGGTGGACGGTCGGTGACCTGTGGTAGCTCCTCTCCTGTGTGCTGCGAGTGGCCCTCAGAGCTCCACGGCCTCTCAGGACTGGCAGGACCCCGAGCGTGCCGCCGTTGAGCTGAACCACCACCCGCACCCTCCCCATCGCTCAGCATGCATCAGCAGCAGGGAGAGGAGCAGGGAGAATTAGCTTAAGAAGAAATGGCAAAAGAGGTTACACTGAGGGTTCATTGTTGCAGATGATAAATCAGCAATCTGTCTGTGACCAGAAAAAGGATTTAAAATCTGGTCACCACAACAAAACAGGGTTTAACAATGGGAGAGCGAACATCAGTGATACAGTTATTCTGAGTGGGCTACCTCCCAATAGGCTGCTTATTCTATAATGACCTATTAAAGCAATATTTGCATCCTCCCTTGAGGATCCTCCGCTTGCTTCTTTACTGAGCCAGTCTACTGGGTGAGAGGTATATGGGAGCCAGAGATATATGGAAGCCAGTATGACAATACTTGTGCTTCTATATTAAGATTCATTCACACATTTAACAACATTATTCTAACCACTGTTATAGTTTTGACTGATATATGTCTTATGTTCTATTTTCTGAAGATAATATCCATGTTAACTTTCAGGGAGTTAGAAAATAGAAAGAACTTCACCAACCCGTTTTGTATGTTTTCACTGACCTCACGTATGCAATATACTTTGTCTATACAGATAGTTTATTTAGGAGGACTTAAAGAGAAAATTGCAAATCAGAGATGCATTACATTTTTATTCCTGTCTGTGAACCCTTTTTAGCTATTAAGATTTATATTTGCCTTTAGTCAGAAATACGGTGTCTCACACCTCTTGCCAGTCATGTTATGCCTTATAGAAACTGCCCCAGTAAAGGGATACTTTGCATTTCCAGGTTGTGTTTCTCTAGTGAATGCCCCAAACACGGTATTCACAGGATTTCCGTGCTCTCTATTGCAGGGGAGGAAGGACGCAATAACGCCAAAGTGGAAAGCCCAAGGATAAGAAGGATCTGCTTTTATCCCAAATTTCTCACAGCATCAAGCACTTCTTTGTAATGTTGCAGGTATCAGGGTGCCAGGAAGATTCATTTAACAAATATACACAACACAGAGACAGAAAAAGCTTTCAGGTCCAAACCTGAATGTAACAAAATTTACAGAGAAAAAAAGAAAACACAATGCGGAGGAGTCTGACTTCTCAAGCCCCAAGGGACCAACACTCTCCTAACAGAATTAGGTAAATATAGTTGCTGAAATGTTAGCCTAAACTGCAGCCCTCAGAAAGATCAGACCGGTGGCAGGCTGCAGAACTAGCTTCTGCACTTTTGATTTATTTTTAGTACAAGGAAAAGGATTTTAATATTGCTCTTTCTTGCCTAATGAATAATCAAAGTTTTCCACATCTTTGGATGGAAACATGCTGGGCCCCATTTTTTTTCCTAGTCTATGCCCACACGATGCATTCACAGCCTCCCAGTGGAGTAACATCACTCGAGGCTCAGAGAAACAATAAATAAATTAGTAAGAGGCAGCTGTATGAAATATACATCTACATATATAGCTGTGAGGTTCTGGCCTCACACTCGGAGCTCCTTTTTACAGGCTAATCCACAGCCTTCTGGCTTCCTATTGCGAACTAGTTTACCCCTTTTTAGTCACTTCATTACATATCTGGTGAATAGTATTAATGATATTCCCAGCAAATGAGAAGAATTACAAAAACCAGTGATGACAGAGAAATAATCAAGGAGAAGGACGTTTCTAACAGGAAAATGGAGTCTCCCACAGAGAATTCTGCTTAAAACATCATCTTTTACTAATTGATATGGCCACTGGTGTTGGAGATGTTGTTGGTTTGCACCTGATTTAAATAGCATTCAAAGAATACTTAAATCAGACATGGAATGTGAAGTGCTTATTGTGTTTTTTCCTGAAGCAATGTTGTAAAAAGAGTATTTCAGAAACCCTGGAAACTTGGCAGCCAACCCCAGCAATGCCCCAGCTGTGTGGGAAAGGGCTGGGACAGTGCAGTTTTGTATCATTAGGTGGCCTAGATACTCACCCAGGTATATCCACCTCAGCATGAAGGAGAAATTGTGATGATTGCCTGGATCCTTACTCCCCAGAGACCAGTGCTGCTGGAAAAGGAGGAGGAGACGAGGAGGATTAACTCACCTGCCCAGTGAAGGGCTCTCTATGAAACCTGCAGTGGGGCAGGTATGGATTTGTAAGAAGATTTCTGAAATGAAGAGTGTAACAAAGTCCAGGCTGGGCTTCCCAGGCTTCTCTGAAGGATTAAGTGCATATTGCAGTGGATTTTCTTGCGCCTGAAGCTGTGACTGCAGAGTGACAGTATTCACACAGGACCCCTGGGGACCCTTGAATCCATTCCTGACAAAAAGTAGGCTGCATGTATGTCTTGCTGCATGTAGGAGTTAGCTGCTCCTCTGCCATGAAAGTATCCTCCTCAAAGTTATTTTTGTATAGCCGCTTTTTCTCTCAGTATGTGCAAATCCTCAAGTTTTAATTGCCTTCTGATGTCTGAGCCTTTAGGATTCATGTTTTTATGATCCTCTTTGCAGCTATTTAATTCTTATAAATTCGTATAAACAAAAGCTGATTTTTTCCACCTAATAAAGTCCCTGCATTTAAGTAAGGAAACTAAAGATACACACTGCTATCAAAGAACTAACTACTTATTTCAAATATTTTCCTGAATTATTATTTAAGGGTGTAGGAGGAGGGGGAGAGGGAAGAAATGTGTTTCTCTCTGATTCAACCATAGAGGTGCAAACCATGAGTGAAGCTGCTCCTCCAGCTCCCTTCCTAGCAAACAACAGTTCTTAGACGCAGCTTAAGATCACTTTTTCATCTTATTGTTGACTTCCTCAGCATTAACTTTGAGGAAGAGAAATAATGCCGTGCAGTGGTCTGGCTTAGTGGGAGATAGCAGCAATATCTACAGGAAGCTTTCTTAAGCCTTTCTGAAGGCAACATATCAAAGGGCAAAAGCTAAGCTACAGAGGACGCTTATTGTGCCAGGACAATAGCACAGATACCCTCACTGGAGCTGGTTAAGATTTTTTTTTTGTCATGAAGCCTTTTATATTGCTATCAGAAAATGCCAGCCCATTGAAACTTTTCATGGCAATGTACTGATGTACCTTTCCTCAGTAAGAGCTTCTTTAATTCATAGCAGACACCTGGTCAAACAAAGAGAAAATAACTCTCCATGATGCACCAATGTTGCCATGATCTCCAAGCTACAGTTACTCTTCCTAGATTTTTTAATTAAACTTGAAAAGAACCACATAAGCAAGCAATGAAACTCTCCGCGGAACAGGGTTTTTATTTTTCCAGCTCACCTTAGTCCGCCCCTAATGGCAACACACTGTGCGTCGGCTCAAAGAACATATGTCTTGGAGAAGCTCTGCCAGGAGGAAGGAAGTTGGATTGCCGTTGCTAGAGGGGCAGAGCCGGGGTTTCCAAGGTATTTTAGCTATGCATTTCCTTACTTTCAAAAATGCTTATCTTTCTTTTAGATTTAAAATTGAGGCTGAATTCATCAGTTGCTACAGGTTTTCTTGTAACGTAAACATTTCAGTTCTCTTCAGGCTGCTGCCATATATGATGAACCTTAACCATGTTCAATAAGATCTTAAGAACATAGTGTATTGCCGGCATCAATCAAGACTACAGCTGCAACAGCATAGTAATCTATAACACTCAGGTACAGAAGGTAGAAGCTTTTTGTACGTTGGAAACCTCTGAATGGGAATTTTAACACCACCAGAGCATTCCTCTACTCTGGGAAAAACACTGCCAGATAGTAAACCCCAGTAGACGGAGACAGAAGACGACTTGGATTAGCATCTCATGTCAGAGTAGGTTGGAGTAGATTGGCTTCTTTTTATATAAAAGGTTCTCTAGAACAAGGCTGATGTTTCAGAGCTTCTTGGTGTTTCACAGTCTCTCGTCTAAAGGTCTGCTTGCAAAGAGCAGTAGTTCACTCCATAGTGACTCACTTTAGCAGCTATAACACAGAAAACCTCCCCAGAAGCTCTTTATTCTGAGTCACATTTCTCCGAAGTAGCATCTATTCAATATACATGGACCGACTGTCACCTTACTTGATCAATTAAAATCTGGAGCACTGCATAAATATTACTGAAGGAAAGGTATAGCCTAATGGATTTGCAGCTACAATGGTGATGGAATGCATCTGCATAACAATAAAGTTAACATACAGTCTCCTGCTTTTAGAGCTCTTCTTTATATTTTTAAAATAACCGCTTTTATATGTCAGGGTCTCTAGGCAGCACCTAGGAGATAAATCAGGGATAGTTGGATATAGTTGTGTATGTCTGCCTATGTGTGTATTTAAATGCATTATATATATATATTTATATATCCCCCCAGACACGCATACATACAGGTATACACATATACATTGTATATATACACGCACATACACAAATTATTTTCCTACATAAATTACTTTGGTTGGCTATTCATGAAAGCATGGTACAAAAGAGAGCTTGAAGACTCATAGCAGGGAGTCGTGGTACGCTGCAGGCTGCATACCATTGGTGCTCCCAGAGGGATTCTGGCTGAAGTTAAAGCAGCCTTCACGGGGCAAGAGAGCACATCGTAGAGAAGAGCCCAGGGCGGCTGGCAGGCAGGCGGTGCAGGAACTGTAGGCACAGGGGCAGAGTTAAGAATAAAGACTTCACTCACATCATGACAGCAAACTAATTGAATTGGTGCAAACTTCAGACTCCCCCAACCTTCTATTAAGTGTTTCAAGCTTATTCAAGATAAGAAGATTAAAATGGATAATTATAATTGTAGAATATTAGGGGGGAAAAATTACAATATAGCCATAGAAGTTAAATGAAAGCTTAACTATTATAGTTACTGACAAACCTGAAATACACAAGTTTTGTTACTCATAATTAGGTAGTAATCCTGCTTAACAGTATTCTGGGAAGGAAATGTGGCTTTCTCAGTAAAGCAACAGTGGTGGCTCTTATCCCAGTTATACTTTAGACATGTACAAGGTCAGCATTGATGTTTGAACTAGTAACCTTAACTTCCTTCATGTTCAAGAGAGAGAAATTAATACAGAATCATAGAGTCATTTAGGTTGGAGAAGACCCTTAAGATCATTGAGTCCAACCGTTAACCTAACACTGCCAAGTCCACCACTAAACCATGTCCCTAAGCACCACATCTACACGTCTTTTAAATACCTCCAGGGATGGTGACTCAACCACTTCCCTGGGCAGCCTGGTCCAATGTTTGACAAGATATTTTGGGGTGTGTTTCATTTGATCTCTTCGATGTGGAGTTTAGCAGGAGACTAACTGCGTCCCAGACTCCATCAACTATATTGATTCGATCTCTGTTTGTAAATGGGACCTAAGGAGACTCAAAGATAGAGATGTTGGCTCTTACTCAGATGGATACTATTTTGGGTAGCCTTTGCAAAGAAAGTTGCCGATACTTCCCAGGTTTCCTCAGTTCCCTCTCTCATCCCTCCCACACACCTTTCATGGTGGAGTTCTCTCTCTCGTTGCTTTTTTTTCCCCAACCCCTGCAGCACCAGGGAATCGTGGCTCTGCTCAGTTGCCAGTATGGGATTTGGCTGGAACGAGGTGTGAAGGGCGGTCATCTTGGTGAACCATCATGATCTGTACAGCAGGTCTGACAGCAGGCTCTGGTGCTCACAGGGACTATTTCACCTGCCTGCATCTGGGCTCAGCCCTTTCACCAGGACCTGATGGCAACGGCCCTGTGCTAGATCTCCAAAAGACATGAGAGGAGCCTGAGCAGTTGCTGCTGAGCATTGTGACGAAAGAGCATGCCCCAAGGCTGGGGAGTCGTGCTGTCATTTGGAAATGCTGTGCCATTACTGTGCTCCTGGATGAGGGAACACAGCGGTACCGTCCTTGCACATTTAAGCAGGGTTAAATAAAGGGCTTAACTAACAGAGCATTTGGAAGAAGGTAAAGTCTCACCTGCACTTGGGTCCTGGTATCTGTTTCTTTGGTTAATGAGGCCGTCAAGGGGGATATGTAGTCCCGGTGCTCAACCACGGTGCATTATTAATGCATATAGTTTACTACATTGATGGTTGCTATGGACTGCAGAGTTATAATGAAGGGCAAAATACAACATGCACACGCAGAGAAATGTATGGATATTCATTTCTCAAAGAAAGGGTATGATAGTTAGCTGAGTGGTGTAAAAGATTGGCTTCAACAGCAGGCAGGCCAGCTATGTATCTCGGGAGGTGTGATCACGCTGCATATATCACACCTGTGCTATGGCATATAACCGTTTTTGAGGAAGAGAAAGAACTTAAATGGCTAAGTAGATGCGTTGATTTAGCTCAGTGATAAGTGACATTTTGGGGGCAGAAAGAAGGGGTGGTTAGATTTCTGAGTGGGCTGGAGTGAGATGTACGATTTGTACCCTCACCATTGATATGGCGAATCACAGCCGCTCCCTGTAACTACATGGTAATTGTCCAGCTCTCTGCACTTGCTTGTGTATGGAGCATCTTCTAAGCCTCACTTCATATTAAGCATGACCTGCCACAACATTAGCATTATGATCCACACACTTCACGGATATCCATTTTCACTGTCATACAGATTTTCAAACTTGGCAAATTATGGACCCCAAATTCATCACATCCACATTTAATAGTTTCCAGTGGTGGAATAATTCTGTACTACCTAGTACTTCATACCTATGATTAATAGCCTTAATATTCACCTCACTATACACATATATTTTACCTGATACTGATACTATACTGCCACCCTTAATTTCAGTAATTTAAGGTATTCTTTCAATGTTTAAAAACTACATCAGTTTCAAGGGAAATTGCAATTCATATATTATTTAAGTCACTCTAAGCTTCAAGTCACTTTATATGACATCATTTCAATTACATCCTTGCTCAATATATAGAGCACTTACTCATAAAAGAGAATGAGTTAGTCAGATGTACAGAGTTTTCAAGGTCACTATATTGTTAATAAAACTTGTTAACTGACACAGGCATTAGTCATAAAGCTGAGTAAATGTAGTGATTAAGCCACTCACAGTTCCTCACCATTCTGTTACATCCTGCCTTCTAAAGAGAGAATTTTTTATTTTGGGGCCTGATTTAAACCTCCTTAAGTCAGTGGAAAAACTCCCTGTGGCTTCACTGGGCTTTGTATCAGACTGCCACTAAATAACAGAACCACACTCACGAAAGGAGCAGACAACAGGCTGATCACTTGGGCAGACTCCTACATATCAGCTCCTGGCACAGTTTGTGGCCGTAACGTTCATCTCAGCAAACAGATGGAGCTTGACCAAGCTCTAGGTGGAACTGTAATTACATTTCAGTCCTTCAGACATCTGCAGAAAGCACAGGATTTCCCTGCTGTAGAAAGCATGGAATAATTATTGTTTGGACTTGACGGGAGTTTGCTGATCCCCCAATGGTGGGCTGTTATTCATTTGCTGGGTGCAAGGGACCAAACGAAAGTACACATGTAACATGCAACCATACAAAGTGTGCAATAAACAGAGTGATCGATAACCAAATGGCGACACTTCAGTTTAATGAAATCCCCACTCAGCTCCTGGGAAAGATCAAAACAGATCAGCTCCCTTTTAGTGACAAGGAGTACATTATTTCTGTATACATTACTACTCTATACTGAATACTAATGAGTACTACGTATTCTGTTTAAAAGTGAAGGATTTTCTCTGGCCTGCGTCTGCTCTGCCTTACTCAGACAGTCACCCATGCTGTAAGACTAGGTATTTGAATGATCCTTGCCAGATGAAAAGTTGGGCAGCTGGAAAGAAGACTAAGGCATTGTCAGTGCCAATATGTACAATATAGGATGACTCACATCCTATGTGGGATCCCACATCTCACCTAGTATGAGACATCTTAGACACTTCAAAATCTGAGCTAGTCATCCTAATCTCCCTTAGAAAATGGAAAGATGGCAACTTTAGGGTGCCATTTAAATGACCTCCTGTAGGCATTGTCTTTAGTGTGAAATGAATTATGCCATAGACTTCAGTGAGTATACTGAATAAATCTCCATTGACCATACACGGGTCCTAAGAAAACTCACTTATATGTAGGTTTCCACACGGTGAGATTCATTCAAGACAGTCCCACCCAAGGCATCTGCTGCTGCGTACCACTAGGCAGCAGAAAGACCAAGCTGCGAGTACACATTGCCACCAAAATGGGCAGAATCTCTCCCTGGCAATACCAGACCACTGCAATGCACCCCTTAGAAAGCAGAGTCTGCCACAGAGACTAAGGAGGCATGGAAATCCTCCATGAGGAGACTGTCCACTGCAGTCCCATGTAGAAGCAAGGGCTTGCATAGAAGGGAAAATGCCCAGTTAAACGGACACCTTGCTAAACAAAAACATACTTACACGATGTGTATATAAGGTGTCTGCAGACTCCAGAGAGTGAGGGATTAAATATACTGGAAAGTAGTGGGGGACAGGTAGCAGCACCTCAGCCAGAAAGCTGATCTGGTTAGGATCAGCAGGACAGCAAAGTCTCTATCATTAGAGGGAGCCGGAAAAAACAGAGTGTATGAACAGTGTCATCAGGGTGTCACACAGCAGAGGGACAACAGCAGTAAGGTGAAAGGACTCCTCCTCCTGGTAGGAATAATAATAAGGGAGCATTTAATTCAAAATCCAAGATACTTGAAAGATGTATCCAGAAGGTACAACAGAACAGCAGCAAAACTGTGTCTTTTACTGAGAGTCATTTATTAGCGCTACAGCCCCTGTAACAGCCAGCTGCCCACTGAAACAGCTTTTTCTAAACAAAGCAAATCCTAATCCAGCATGGTCCTAAGAAAGGAAAATCAATGTTTTGGGAGATGGACCAGAAAGAAGCAGCAGTCCGTGCACGTGGTTAGATTGCTATTAGCAAAGCAGCTATAAAATGCAGCTATAAAATTCTCTTAAGAATTTGCAGTTTACTTAAACAAGCATGGAGTCTTCCTACTTTATTGTAGAGTATGTGGTTCATGAAACGGTATGGATACACGCAGACTTTAGTTTAGTCAACAGAACTATTTTCATCTCTTAAAATTATTTTGATCTCTTTTATCTTTTGTTTTTGCCTGAAAAGACTCTTAACAAATCTTAAACATTATCTTAATAGACAAATATAGCTGGAAAAGTGGTGAATAACATTTTTTATTGTCAGCGATGTGTTCAAGTTATACTCACTTGATAGTCCTCTCTCTTCCTCTTTTGCTTTTGTCTTCGTCTTCCCATAATCCTAGGCTGTAAGGACTAAGAAAAAAAAATCAGCACTTATTTATGTATGTGTATTTTTGTACAGTGCCTAGGACAACCTAAATTGGTGCAATGATACTGCCACTCCTGCCTTGTGCTGCTCAGAGAACCCAGAAGGGCTGGGGGGGATGAGGCAGAGGGGGTGGTTGAGTCCAGTGGGCAGCAGTGTCTGGAGCTAAATGCATGTGTCAGTGGGGAGAAGAGAATTCAGAGCAGAAGTCAAGGTGAGGGGTGGTGAATGTTTGGGAGGTGAGGATAGAGCAGGTGGTCTGTGCTAACTGAAATGATTTTGAAGCTGCAAGAATAGGAAAAACAGTAGGGTTTAGCAAAGGCACAAGCACAGGCCTAGTGGAAAAGGCAGAGGAAAACTGTAACACAACGTTTCTGTGTCTGATACAAAGATGGAGAAGCTAAGAATCAAAGACAAGGAAACATGTGGGACAGACAGGGTAAATAGGATTTTTGAAAATTCCTAAATTCTTAGTGCTTCTAAGTCTCTCATTTTCAGCGTCCTACTTGGAAGCAACAGACAGAGCTGAAAAATCCCACTAAAGGAGAAGAGCTCTAATCAGGCTGAGCAAGAGCTGGACATCAGGCATGCAAAAGGAGTTATAAAGAAATCCACAGCCATGGGTTATAGACAGAAAACGGCAAGTCTAGGAAACATCTGTGCATCTGAGCCTGTGTTAGTAAATGAGCTTCTTTTGATCACTCTTTGTAAGAGAAGGGAGAGGGAGAAAATGCAGTCCTTGGAGGAGATCAGTAGAGAACACTAGAAGGAAATGTACTTAAAGCTTTCTTCAAGATCTGGGTTTACTTTGCATGAAGGTTGTGACAGTGACATTAAATACAAATAAACTGGATGCTCACGACAGATTCGATCTCCACGTTGTGCCACAACTTACCTTTCTTCTGAGCAGAGTCAGCTCTGTTTACAGAGCCCAGCTATTTTAGTTAAGGATGCAAAGAGGAACAGACTGATGTTATTTCTTTGAATTTACCTGGCTCCATGGAATTGAACAGAGATAAAGAGCTGCTGAAATTAAACAGACGTACAAAACTGTACCAGATGTACCAGCGATGCAAATACCCAAGACTGTCCCTGTGACATTTGGATAGTATTTGGAGAAGCAAGGAGGATTTTTAATCTGCTCTTCATGCGTACACAGGAATGCCGCGATAGCACCAGCAAGCTGTGCAGGTGGGCAAGGGAAAATCTGGAGAACTCCTGACGCTGGTGCTAAAAGCCAGCAAGTATTCATTTCCTACATCTGAACAGCTCAGGAGACTGTAAGAACTTTAATGTAGGAAAAGGTCAGGTCATTTCAACTTTGAGTTTGTCTGGGTTTTATCTCCTTTGCTAAGAAAACCTGCAAATTATAAAAGAGCCAAGAGGAAATTTCACATAGTATAAAATTACTTACATTAACCAAGCTTCCATAACTTGCAAGTTGATAATCACCTGCTTTGTGAATCAATATGCATTTTACTGCCATTCAACACTATATAATCCACTGTCATACAAAAGGTGAGGAGCAGCATCACGCTTGCGTTTCTTAGTGCTATCAGGAGTACCTGAAGACTGTAAGATTTTGACTGCATCCTTCTTCCTACCATCTTTTGGAAGTAGTCAGGTCATCCCCTCACAATGATGGAAAACTAAGGCACAGGGAGCCTGGGAGCCAGGTCAGTGCCTATGTAAAAAATCTGCCCCTAAATGATTTGCCAAATATTACACTGGAAGTTTACAGCTAGGCAGAGAAGTGAATGGTGCGGCTTTGTCCTAGCTATCTCTGGTTTGGGGCAGGGGGGAGGTATTTTACCAAGACAGCTCTAGTCTGTATGGTAGCATGTGATTTAAAAATAAAGTGGGCTGTTTCAAGAAGATGAGGACAATAGCGCTGCCATCTGCCCAGGACTTCAGCTAGGGAAAGTAACTCCAGGGGATCAAAGGCAGCTGAACAGCCAGGAGAAAAAGCTGAAAAGAGCTTTAGTTTGCAGTACAATGCTTCTGGCCTCTGGCTGAAAAGAGAGCAAAACCAAGCATAAGCCACTGCAACATTTCCAATAAAAAGGCGAACCTTTTGTACTACCTGCAGGGTGGCAAAGGGCAGTAAGCACCTGGTGGGACCACCAGCTGGAAGGCAGGGATGTGAACGGGCAGTGGCAGCTCTTGGGATGATGAATGCTTTCTTGTTCCTTAAGGGTTTTGTATCAGGCGGATTGCTGACAGCAGGTTTCTGTTTCCCTGATATGAATGTGAACCAGATCCTGACTTAACATGGGCCAGCTCGTTCAGTGGCCTATTTAAAACGAGCTTGTGGCCTCTCCATTCCAGTCTTGGTGAAAAGGTGTCTATGCTGTCAAACACGTTCTCTCTCCTGTTTGGCTCTAATGACTCACTGCTGGTAGTCCAAAATGCATTAATTCTGGATAATGTGTGGTCCTGTGTGCTGTTCAAAACAGTTTCCCACGCCAAGAGTCCACCTGGCTTAGCATCGGCCTGTTTCTCCATGAGGGCATGGACTCTTGCTGACTTTGCAGATTTGCTATTGCCATTTGTAAAGATTCATCACACCATCAAAAACAATAATCAAGCCTTTCAGACTGGAGTTTTCAAAGAATTCATTGAACTCAAAGAGGACTGGAGACTAAATTCCTTTTCTGGTGGCTTTGAAAATCAGTAATTTCTATGCTAAGAATTAATGAGCTAATAGCTTGCCTCTCATTCAGTAACTTGATACCTCCTGTCCTCTAAGTCTTCTTTTGGGTCTTATTAAGTTACACTAGAAAATGTGTTTCCCATGCAAGGAGACAGGAAACAAGCAGAGGAAAGAAGGAACCCTGAGTGAACAGCCCCTAAAAGCTGCATTGTTTGTTTTCTGTAAATGTATTTCCTTTTATAACCTACCTGTTTGATACTCTAAACATGCACACAGTTTTGAAGTAACAATATCCAAATAATTTACTTCCTCAGAAAGGCAATTTACTGTGAAGTAAAAGCAGGAACAGCATAAAATGGTGCCTCAATATAAACACAATCATATGCAGGCATGGACCTTTAATATATGCAGAGGTGGTTGCTGCACCTTCTGTTGAAATCCATCCCCACTGGGTCAAATGCACCCCTAGTAAAAATTGAGTTTGGAGCAAGAACTACAAGATACATACTTGTTTCAGCTGAAATCACAAGTAATTTAAATAGAGAGAATCTACAGGGCAGTATTTGATCAATCAGAAATGTAGAAAAGTTTTCCCTAAGCTCCTTAATACTAAAAATAATCGGTTCTGAATGGGAAAGTAATAAACAAAATCCTCATTGTTTTCTTTTGTTTTCTTCCCCAGAAGTGCCAGGGTTTTCACATTTTCACTATCATGTGTTTAATAAAGAAAAAGAATACGCAGGTTTATCTCATTGATTTTTCTATTACTATCTGCTAGTCCATTATATTGAATTATAATGTTGTTCCCAAGGAATTAAGAATAATATCTAAATTTACAAGGTAATGCATAAAACATCAAAGCAAGTGGTTTAGCAAGTAGTTTAGCTTGTGTGTAAAAATACTTGGCATACACTGACGAGATGGCAAATCCAAAAAAGCCCCAAACCCTACCTAGGCACTGGATTTTCTTCATATTATGATTTTGCAATTCCAGCTGTAATGTAGACAACAAACAGTTGAATGGAAAGGTCATGCAGTGCACAATTGCAAACTACAATTAATCATAAATCCTGGAAGCAAAAATAAATTTAAATACCACTTAGAAAGTAACAAATGTAGCATTTTGCTAGCAGTTTTTACATATTGCAANGAAGGAAAATTCAATAAATTGTGAACCTATTGTCTTCTGACTTCAAACACAAATTTGTGGGGATAATGCTGGCCTTGCAATGGAGCAGCTGAGATGCAAATCAAAGTTTTGTAGCAAGTTCCTGTAAAACAAATGGAAAAAAAATCATAGACATAACAAAACTGCTGTCAACAAAGGGAAATTGGTATATTAGAAAAGCATTAAAATGATTAGAAACATAACTATTAAAATATACAGCCTACAGAGGAGCACTAGCCAGTTTTGGTAGCTTACACAAATCGTGCATTTGCCGAGTACCTCATAAAATGTGATGTGGGAACAGGGTTGGGCAGGTGTCTTCTCCAGTGCTGCTGTGATTTTCCCTTGGTGAAGTCTCCAAGATGACTGCTTGGAACCACACAGTTCTTACCACCCTGCAGCTTCAAAAAAATCTTCATGGAACAAAGACATCATTATATGATACTATTTTTAGCACTGAAGTATGCCAAATCAACCTGTTTCTCATTTGTAGTACTGCAGCCAGTCTAAACTCCCTGTCAACATCATCTGTCAAGCAGTACAGCTAATAGTGTTCAACTCCAAACAGATCCAGGCAGCCTCCAAAAGACTTACTCTGCCCTGCTCCAGCATCGCTGCATGCCCACAACACACCAACCCAGCTCATCGCTACTGCTCATCAACTTCTGTGCAGCAGCAGAGGAAAAGGTATGACAGAAAGCCACCATTATGGGTGTTTGCCAAGCAGATCAACCAAATACAGGTTTTTAAGTTTATTCCATGATTCCCCATCATGAAGTAAGGACACAGCAGGCCAACAGCAAGCAGGAAAGCAAGAGGTCACACATGTGGGCATGACAGCCGTGGTGGGACTGGAGAGGTGTCTGCATTTGCTCTGCCTCAGAACATCTCTCCAACAGCCAAGAAGCAAGCATGCCGGCAAGCCCTAATTTAGCACACATTTTATGCTGGTAGACCTGAAAGACACCCAGTGATTTGAATTCATTAGAAGACTTCCATTGAGCAGGTTTAGCAATCTTCTCTTTTAATTGCTTCTAAAGGCTGCTACCCACCTACTGGAAAACCTTGCCTTCTGCAGCTACAAAGACATAATGATGATTCCGTACACTCGTATACAAGATATGTATATCTATATTGTACAGAAGACTACAAATGCACATTTTAAAAATATATGGCTATTTTGGGTACAATGTAATGTTTTTCCATGCTTTAACACAGTGAAAAATTGGACCCAACTCATATATCCAGAAATCTAAAATCCAGTAATTTGATGGTAAAATGTCCAGTGTTTGATTTGTTTGTACACTTTCAGTGACTAAAAGAGCTCACTCATAAATAAATGTAAAAAAAGAAAAATCACCTGCATAAATGGAGAGATAACGTTCAAATTTCCAAGTATTAAAGAACCAGAAGATTGAATATTGCAACATGATGGCAGCCTGCCAAACCAAGTGAAACAATCAATACCTTTTACTAAATTTCTAGCATTGCTAAAGCTAATTTCTGAGTTGATGAAAAAAGTTCCTTTAGAATTGGAAAAAGTTCACTCCAACCTGTCAGAAATACTATTTTATTATGAAAAAAAAGAAGTGTTCAGCTTTAAATAACTTCTCTGCAGGCAGGCATGCAGCCTGTAACCCTGAACCAAATGAACTGCCATTTTGAAGAATTGCGTTCACATGCCCCCCCAACATTTAGAATTTCTTTAATGGTTCCTTCAGAATCCAGTACTGATTTAAGAAAATCCTCAAAGTGTTAGAGAAAAACATTATCCTTTTTTTAGGGTTTGGGTTTTCCTTGTGGAAGACTTTCTTTCAACTGTGCACCAGCTCAAGCACTCACTCAACATAGGCAGCTAAAACTGTTCTTCCCAACCAGCTCTACACAAAATAATTTCCTTCTTCACTTTGTCACCGTGATCACTCTGGGCTGTGGGGATCAGAAGAAAAGCAAAATGCCTTTCTATTACAGCAGCTGGTGTTTGTTAAGTGGGCTTGCCCACAGTTATGTATTGTATAAATGACTACATGTCCTGTACTGTCAGGCAGGAGTCAAAGCTGCCTGGGGTATCCAACTGCAGGCTTTCAAAAGGGTGATGTGAAGAACATGTTCTAGTAGTGAACACTGTTCATAGGACAATAGGATCATTCAGGTAGGACCTTGGGAGGTCTCCAATCCAACCTACTGCTCAAAGTAGGGTCAGCTACAAGATCAGAGCTTTATCCAGTCGGTTCATTAAAAGCTCCAAGGTTGGGAACTGCACAACCTCTGGGTAACCTTCTGCACTGCTTGACTTCTCTCATCGTGAAAAAGTTTTCCGTATATTCACTCTGAGCCGCTCTTGCTTGAATTTACGCCTGTTGTCTCTCTCTTCCTCCCACCAGGCACCACTGTGAAGAGCCCATCTCTGTCTTCTCCATACCCCCGCCATGGGTGCCAGCAGGCTGCTGCTCCCCCCGCCGCCCCGCCTTCTCAGGGCAGGGCACGTGCACCCACAGTTTCCTCTCAGATGAAGTACATTTTATAATAGGAGAAGGAAGAAGGGTCATAGAAAATACAGCTGTGGATGATATCCAAAGCCACAAAACTTTGGAAATCATTCCCTTACTTCTTAAGAGCTGTGAAAATGTCCGAAGTGGAGCTCAGATGGCCACTATTAGTTTTGACACCCTGCGCCTGAGAAAGCAAAGCTGCCCTAGATTTGAGCTGAGCCCTATGAAGTGGTTCAGAGGAAAATCTTCAGGCCTTATTTTTCTGAAATCTGGACTTCTTGCTTGCAAAGGGCTTGTACACAGTTCCTTTACTGAATGTAAGTAATTCCTTTCCCCTTCTCTCCCCCTCATGTCCCCATTACACCTGATACCATGACTCAGACTGGTTACCCAAATGGCAGTGTTTCAGCCCAGAAGGCACTGGTAAAGGTACAAATGAATATATATGTGTCTGTGCAAGAACCTACCAGAGCTCCTACATCAATAATGGGTCATCAAAGAAACAGGGACGACAACAGAAAATAAACTAATTGAGCCTAACTATCTGTATTTATGCAGACATAAGAACGTACAAAGGTTGTGCTGGTTGAAATGCTCATCTAGCACCATATCCAGCAGTGGGTGATTATGGAAAGAAAACTGGGTGATTACGTAAAGGCTTCTTACACTTATCAGCCATTAGGGATTTAAGAGTTTTGTATCCACCATTTTCAGGAATCTTGATGGATTTCTCCATGACTCCATGACCTCTCTGATGCTTTTTGAACTCATGGTATCTACAGCAATCTGTGAAAATGAGCTCCACAAGTTGTTTATGCCATATGTAGAAGATAACTTAATTTGTTTTAAACTCCTGCACGATGGCCGCCCTGGGTGCTCCATAGTTTCTGCATGACAAAACCCAGCAAATACCAGTTTCCTAATTACCTTCGGACCATTTGTCATTTTATATAGGTCTCATCCCTCTCTCAGTCATCTCTTTCCCAAGCTAAACAAGTTGCATTTGATTTAGTCACCCCTCACACAGCAGCCATTCTGTGTCTCTGATCATCTTTGTTACCATTCTTTGTACCTTTTCTATATCTTAGACATATATTTTAGATGAGGAATCCAGGCATGCACACATATAGTACAGATGAGCTACAGAATTTTACAATGACATCATAAAATACTATCTATTTATTTCCTAATATTTTCTAACGTTCTACTGGCCATTAAATTTGGGAGAATATAGCATGGACTGTACAATTTTGCTCTCAAAATTGCAGCCACTGAGAGAAGAGAGCTGCCGGTCATGCTATGTCCTTAACCTGAAATCCTGAACACAGTACACAACTAGTCTAAGGGTTGATGTCAAGAAAATATGAGGGAAAATCTGGAAAATGCTAATGACATGATCAGATCATATAAGCTGTAAACCTCATTGTTAGTTATTTTACAAGTTTGATAACAAACTTGTTTAGTTTGGATCAGTAATGACTTCAGAAAATCACAACACAAAAGCCTGCAGACAGATTTCATATAAATGTGCTTTATTGCAGAGAAGTTACATTATTTACATGCTGCAACACATTACAACATAAATCTATCAAGTATTTCATGGTGGATGCTGTTGGTTGCCAGATAACATTGTTATAAGAACCACATTATAAAGTGAAGAGACTTACAGCTTTATATACTCTACAACTTGGAGTAGCTAAAATGTTAAAAGTCAAAAGGCAGTGTTTTCTCAGGCCTGCCTGTTGTCATATGCATGCAAAAGCCTAAGGAGAGCAAATATAAAAGTATTGTCCAGTTTCAGGTCTATGATGCCACCAAAGCTGATGATAGGTGTGTACTGATTTATATTTTAAAGCGTATAATCTTGCATAAATTATACAAGTCTAGTAAGATTGGTATAAATCTAATTATTTATAAACCATGGCTTAGAAATAAAGGAGAAATGCAGCTTGCACATGCATTTAAAAGGACAACCTAGCAAATGTTTGTGACTTTAGTGTTTATTATCTTTTCTCTTAACAGATCTGCTAGAAAACATCTTAATTCTAGAGTTGCACTTCTCTTGGCTGAATAATGACAATGAAACTCCAGAAAAAGACAACTAAGCAATCTAGCCAATATATGCTGGTGGAGAAAAATCTATGAAAAACAGAACATTATTTATGTCTAACTTAGTATGCCTTCATTAAGCAATGTTTCTAGCAGCATCATAGTGAAATAGAATAGTTGAGTGAAGTTTGGCCCCTCATTTTCTTAAGTGCGAAATAATTTTAAGTCCCAATTGAATCTGTACCCCAAATATAAGTCGCTAAATAAACTGGGGAAAGCTTTGTTGCTTTCTAAAGGAAAGTTCTCAATCTGTATCAGTCTTAGGAGATGTGACTACAACAAGCCTAAAGAACCATAACAGACATTTTTTAAGAAGTGAGGGAAAGGGTCAGGATGAAAGAAAACAAAACCAAACAAGAACATACAAGCCAGTGCCTTCCCTGGTAAATCAGCCATCGTTCTTTTGCCTGCCACGCAGCTGGGCTGTTTTACACCAGCCAAGGAATGGGCTTTGTTTCTGTTTCTAATAAGTTATCTTTTAAAAAAGAATGAAAGGGAAAAGAAAACGAGCAAGGAATTGTAGATAGGTAGTGCTGGCACAGATACAGTCATTCATGAAGGGCTTGATCCTGCCAGTGATGCAAGGGGCAGTGGTACTGTGTGGGTGCTTTGCCAACGTGGATCCCCTCACCCTTGGTGCATGTTGCACCCCGACACAGCTGCCGCAGAACGGGAGCAGCATGTCCTTGCTCAGCCCTGAGGTAAAGGAGGGAGGGCAGGACGAGCTAGGGTGCCAGCACTGGCACCTCCTCCTTGCGACCGTCTGTCTCCAAGAGGCAGTCAGTATGTACAAACATCTCCTTTCATGACTCCTCCATGGATGTCCACTTCTAACCCCAGCACCTGGCTCCGACAAAGCGCTGACTGTCATTAGTGAAACAGGAAAACCTGCCATAAGCTGTCAAACTTAAGTCAAACCATGTCAAATGTCAAACCATAAGCAAACAAACCACCACTGAGATGAGCTGCAGAACCTCCCTTCAGGGGTAGGAGAGGCGTGAGGTGGTCACCATACTCAGCAGGTTTCAAGTTGTGCATCTCTCTGCACACAGGGTCAGTGTGCTCCTGCAGGACTCCCAGAAAGCTATGTTCCCAGGATGGACTTCCCATGCAGGGAAATTTAGGGTTACTTTCTCTCTGAAGAGCTGATCAAATCTCACTGAAGTTGATGGAAAAGTTACTGCCAAATCCTGTGAGTTCTGTGACTGGGAAGGGAGAATCTGGGCACACCGCGTCTAACCTCAGCTCTTTTCCACACTAAGCAGAGAGCTGGATTTGGGCTGCATGTGGGATGCCACTGGCACTGTGTGTGCAAAGTGGGTGCACAGATGTCCAAAGCACCCAGACTCAGATGCCTGACACCCTTTCAGAGGTGAACAGGGATTCTGGGCTGCAAGGGTCCCAGCCAGAAGATGTGTGTTGAAGGCAAAGACCAGATCTCCTAGGCCATAACTACACTCTACAAAAGAGGGGTGGGAGAATCAGACAAGCCCAGGGTAGCAAAGACCTAAGTCAGCATGTCCCCATGGTGGAATCGAGCACTGTCCAGGCTAACCAGGTTGGTTGGGGCTGTTCAGCCACTTTAATCTGGAGCTAATGAGCAGAATTTATGAGCGAGGCCAATGTGTTTAGACAGCACTGAGACCTGAGCTGACTTGTCCCCAGCTGGCTCAGGTGTCGTCACGATCCAGGTTAGGACTTAGCAGAGGAAGATCAGATCCATCTTGATCTGTCAGTGTAGATGTGCCCATAGTCTCCTGTCCTTTTTAAAGGACAAAACCATTCTTCCTCATGCTCAGCTTGTCTAAGTCCCTCTGCTCATTGCATTTTATCTTAAGCCACTTTTTCTATGATGCCACAAAAATCAGTTTATACTACATACGTGTATGTGCATGTGTGTATTAGATACAACATTTTATATATATATTAAACATATATAAATATCTATTTTTATATATATTATATATATATTAAACAACACATTCTATTCAACCATCCTCATTTCACGTTCTTCCACTGAATCTCATCACTTCTCTCAAATTGCACAAGTTCTTTAGGACTGAGCTGTCTTTGTTTTGGAGGACTGTAAATATAGTCAATTTTAGTGAATAGCACTTTACTGGTATTGCATTTAGATGAGTGAGGGTTTTTTATTATTAGCGATACTCCTCAGAATCTTTACAATACGTCCTCAGGCCCTGATGGTATACCATCACTAAGACTCATAGTTGTGAATGGGCCATCTATGAATTAAGCTCAGATGCACGATGAGGACTGTAGCTATTACGGAAAATTAGCACTGTATTAAACACTAACTTTTACAGTAAATGTATGTCTAAATAAATAAAAAAAACCCCAAAGCATTTTGGAAAGTGGGAGAGAGATGCCATCATTTCCATTCCCAGTATCTCTTACAATTGCATATATGGGAGAAGAATAATATCTTGGACTTCTCTCCTCACTCCAAAGGCCAATTTTTGGAGCTTTGCCAACAGGGATAAACAGTACACTGTTGTTCTGTATGAGCTAGCTAATATATTTCCTAGAGTTGTCTGGTTTTAGTAAAACAGGTGATCATTTCTGGGGTATATTCGTTGTCATTCTTGCTTGTCTTATTTAGCAGTATATGCTCAGTATGAAATACTGAACAAGATCATCACCATGGATGTTTAAAGAATTCTGGTTTGGTAGATGATATTTTCCAATTAGTAACAAACAACAGATAAGTTGTCCTAAGACTTACCAGAATATGCAGCTAAGACGACTGAATTTCCACTATTAACAAAGTCTATGAGCATTAACAGGGAAGTGCATAACAAGTAACTTACTGTGTATAAAACCCCTGAATAATACTGTATCAAACTATAAATTTAAATAACAGAGAGTAAACAAAAAAATTCACTATATAAATCACAGGAAAGGAAAAAAAAATAATCTCCAAAGCCCAAAGGAATTTCCCGATATGAATTACGGCTTCCATAGCCAGTGAAAGATTACTGCAATTCTATATACAAACAAAAAAGTCTACAGCAGGTATTTTAGCTTGCAATTAGAAGAAAGTATCTGCAGATTGCATAAATGTGTTGTTGTGTCACATAATATCAAAGTTATTTGCAAAAATTATACAATCTGGAATGCTTTAATATGAGACACAACAATGTACTTAAACACACAGTAATAAGAAAATGAGAGCAGTCATTATATAAAATGTATTTTTGGGATGCATTGAGTTAGCAGCACTATCTAGATTAAATATGTAAAGTGAAAAGTCGTCATTTTAATAAGCTGCTCATTGATACCCCTTTTTGCCATCAGGACATTGCCGGTGCCCTACTTCTGCTGGATCTTTAAAGTCCCAAGGGCAAGTTAAAGCCAGTTGTGGCATTCAGAAATAATTCGGTTAAGATCTACACTGTGCGTTTGTTACCACCATATTTTTTTCTTTTAAAAGAGAAGTGATTTCACAAAGGCAGGTTTCTTTCATTGACACAGTAAAATCCTTGGAGCACGGACCATATTCTGGGCACTGCTAATCACATTGTTGGCACTCAACAAATAAATAATAACAACATTAATGATAATTTACTTTGCTTAACTCCTACTTATTTGTAGTGCTGATTCCCTTGATTTAAGTGATACTCCTTAGGAATTTTCAGATCCTTTTGGCCTAAGTCCCCTCTGTCTTTCCCGTTGTCTTTCTTTCTTCTCAATGTTGCTACTCTCCTCAGTCCAAAAGCCTCTTATTTTCGAGGTGTTGCTGTTTTATTTGCACTTATAGCAGAGGTGTTCGATAAAGCTACACTTCTTTCTGCATTTGGTAAATCTGGTGTATCATACTCCCAAGGGCAGACTTCAGCTCGAGATGCTAAAGGTTGCTGTAAGTAACTACTTGGCTTGTGGGAGTCAGATGAAAGCACATTTCCCTCGGAAGAGGCATTTTTTTTCTGTTCTGCCAATTTATTGAGGTTTTCCTTTTCTGCGGCTTTCTGGGGTAGCTCCTCCCACTCCCCAGCACAGGTGTTAGGTGCATATCTATTAACATTCTCAGACTTCAGCCCAGGGGAAACCTGAGACTTGGAATTCAACTGTTTTTTCTCATTTTCAAAGACCTGCTGCTCTTGTGTCTCCCGAGTGGCTGCCTCCACCTTCTCTGAGCTCTTTTGATTTGATTGTTGATACCCTTCAGGTGTCTTCATCTTATGATGAGACTTCCCCTTTGGCTGGGAAGGCTGGTTTTTCTCTGGCTCTGAGGAAGCAATAGACACATGTTTTTGAACTTTAGAGTCAGAAGGCACAGGACCAGGAGTTTGGTCATATATCTCCCAAGGACAAACTTCTCCTATGTCGAAATTGTCCTTGTGCAGAGACTTACCTGGGCCTGTGTCTGGATTTGCAGGTGTTTGACTAACCCTTTGTTGTTTCATAATTCCAGATTTGTGTGTTTTCTTTGTTTCCTCAGACTGGGTAGAGTTCTTCCGGTGAGAATCCTTATGCTCCCCTTTATCAGAGGCTGAGTGCTTTTTGCTGGCCTCCTTACCCTTCTGCTGAGATTTATGAGATTTAGTGCTTTCTTCTAGACTTTGTGTTTTACCTGTTAGTCCCAGAGTCTTTTCCTTGGCACTAGCAATAACACTGAGGGATTTTTGTAACACGGATGTTCTTGGATGCAGAGGCTTCTTATCGGCACTTAAATTATGTGCACTTACTGATTTGCATACCAAAGGGACTGATTCAGTGGAGACAGCTTCAACTTTTTCCGGAGCATTTTTGCTTAATTTGTTACCGTTCAAGGAATCCAGAAGCGAATTCTCAGCAGCTATAACTTCTGTGCTTTCTGTAGTTAAGCTATTTGGTTCTTCTGTTTGGTCCCTAACATGATCATAAGTGCTGTGGGACTTTTTTAATGAAAAGACTCTGTTTTTCAAAGTCTCTTCTTTTGGCTTTGCAGAACTCGTGGAATCCTGTGGGTTTTTTCTCAGCGTGGCTGTGTTTTTCACAGCACTGTGCTCCATCAGGTCCTTCTCGTCCCTGGAGCACTGCCTGGTGACCGTCTCAGGGATTTCTGTAATACGTCGCATTATTGAGCGCCCCAAGCCCTTTTTAGAGCACCTTTTTTTCTGGAGATGTGGGTTATTAGCAATCATCTTTTTCCTTTTATAGATTTCAAGCTGGGCATATAGTTTCTTCAACTCATCCTGCAAAGCAAAGTGAATGGCAAAACTAGTATGTACAGAGCAAGTCCAGTCAAACAACCAGCCTGATGAATGCATTAGCCATTGCTCTAAAACCAGCATTAAACTTATTTCACTGTTTTTTCTAATTCTTCAATATCCAATTTCTCCATCAACTTGAATCCCATTTTTTTCCACTGTAAAAATAAATTCAACCCTCGTGCACAACCCAGTTACCTTCCACAGCTGTGCATCATACAGCATGCGCTGTTCATATACATTCATGCTGTACATTTCAGATTGTGCAATGCTGTGGTGCATGCTTTCCTACTGAACTCTATAGCTATTCTTTATTCTGGGAACATAAGCCCTTTTATCATGTAAGATAGGAATAAAGTATTTTTTTCTGTTAATCACGTGTTTTTAAAATTTTATGTTAAATAGTTATGTATAGTTATGTATATGTTACGTACAAATGACTAATCACACTGACACCAAATGCTCTTTGCACTTCAAGATAATTCAAAGAGCCTATGTAAACTGATAAACAGCTTTTGCTGTGGGTGATTCCTCCTCTTTAGCCTCCAGTATGACTTTTACTACAACTAGTAATGCAGCTTCTCTTCACACCACTGAATATTTTCCATGACATTTTACATGACCTGATACCACAATCATTGAGAGACCTAAGCTGGCCTGTTTCAGCTGATATCTGCAAAAAAAGTCAAATGGATGCAATTCAGAGTTTACCCGTAGGAAAAAGTGTTGTTTCTGAAAATAAATGCTATTTAAATGAGTTATATATACCCGAATATCTTCAGGATCCAAACTATGTTCACTCCATGCTGAATTGATACTGCTGTTCAGATAGGATCCAGATCGACCCATATCAAGCTCATCTTCATAAGCTTCTGTAGCTATATCATCTCTTGGGTTATTGCTTGAATGTGAAAACTGCAATAAGTATTTATAAAAAAAAATGTTGCCATCAGTGTAAAAGTTTACTTCAACAGCACTGTAAGAGTTTACATCAACAGTTTTTATGGCACATTGATCCTTCTATGGATTTCATGTGATTTTCTGAACTTGAAACACTAGCTATAGGCATCATTGGCAGAAGTAGTGTCCTACAGAATATCAGTATTGTATGGAAGGAACTCTTATTAATGATAGCTTAACTTGATAAATCTTAGGAGATTCGCATAAGGAAAACCTCCCCCACTTATTTTGATGCTTATTTGAACCTCTTTAAATTGTGTTTAAATTAAGCTAGTATGGAAATAGACTTTCAGCCAGTATTTCCAAGTAAAACCATAAGACTGTATTTTATATTCCATACAGTTTAATAATCCTGCGGAAAGCAATTCTCCCATTTTAGATCCTGACCCTGAAAAGGAGGAGATGAAGTGGCAAAAAAAAAAAGGGAAAAAAAAGAAGGAAACAAATAAAAAAGTAGACAAGTTAGTTTCTCTCTTCTGTTTTAGCAAATGCTTGGCTCAAGAGTTGGAGAGAGGTTGTCAGCTATTTTTTTATTCATATTTATTCACTCATCTGTAGTTACTATTGTCCACACAGTCATCTGGCCTCAGGACTTTATGAATGGAACTAAATCTTGTGAATCGTCTCTTAATTCCCTGAATTCTTTGGTGTGCTGGAAGAAAAGTCTGTGCAGTATTACACAGATAATAAGGTAAAAATGGAAATGTTGACCAGTAGTTATGAGTCAGCTTCAGAAAGGTCAACAAATTTTCTAGGTTACTCTAGAAAGACATCTCTGAAGATATGAAATAAAGAACATGAATATAAAATAGAAAATAATAAGACTATTGCTAAAGACCAGAAAAGTAATTTAAAATAAAACAAGGTTATTCAGTATTAAGGCTGCATCAATGTGTCCCCCTTGTTATGATTGTTTAATGTATGTATCTTTGACAGTTATCAGCATACCCTCTTCTGACACATAGGCAAAAGATAGGAATAGCAGCTTCATTAAACTGATAATTGCATCAACTTGAACTGCTTGATGTTCTTGCTTCATATGTAGCTTTCACATTTACTGTTCTCTTTGACTCTTGACCTTTTGATTAATATTATTGCTCATTTCAAAAGCCATTATAAAATCATTCACTTTGCTGGGGTACTAAGAAGAAAGCTCCACTCAAATCCTGTGGAGTGGTGCTAGAGACAGGTGGAGCTGCCTGCGGTTCTCCTGCCCCTGGTGAGACTGACATATTGTCGCTTTGCTCCCAGCGCCTGACGGGAGGCGTGCTGCAGTGCTCAGAGTGCCTTCTCTTCTCTTCCCTGCCTCCTGTCATCCTCCATCTTCTCATGTCCCACGCACACTCATCTTCCTACCCAGCACTGGCTCCATATCACAGGCCACATATCCTCTCAGTATGCAGCATCTGTCCGTCCCAGGCTCTGACTTGCAAAGGGCTCTCCTTTTTCAGCCTGTAACAACTGCCTGGTTTAAGCCCCAACCTCCTTGTCTCATGGCTAGTCCAAGCTCCTCATTCTAGTTTTATTTAGCAGTCCATCCTAGTCTTTCTATCGCTATCTCACCTAAACTCTTTGTCTGATTTCAGCTAACTCTGGCAGCAGCATGGTCACCCAAATACCTGAAATAAGCATCATTCGGCAGGATTCTTTCCTTTCTGTATTAATCACATCAAAAATTTAAGTATTTTAAACCCCTGGAATTTTGAAGGCTGAAAGGAAGAATCTTTGAAAATGTATAATAGTTTTTAAAATAAAAACCCATACAGCTTTTTAGGTAACATAGCCAAATTTTACATCTTCCTTTTCTATCAGTTGCTTGCTAATTTTATGCAGCATTGCTTCTGCATGACAACATTTATCTTCCTCGGTCTTGGCAAAAGAAAAGAGACAGGAGACTCGAATACCTTAGGGATCAGAAGTAGCCCAACAGTGACTGTCACAGTCAGGTGTGTGTGTGCAAAGAACAGCATCAGCATCCAGTCAGACTGAAGTCTTGAAGCAAGAATGAATCTGAAAATAGAATTCAGGGTTGCAATTCACTGCCTTTTCTTCAGTGCATTAGATTTAACATTTTTAATGTTCCTTAGGTTTCTCTGCATTGAAAGGCCAAACACAACTGGTTTTGTTCTGTACTGCTTTCATACAGACTAAAAATTACATCCATGTGCTTTACTTATATACCACAATTCCAAAACAACTCAGAAAAAAACCCCAACCAACAAGCCAAAACCAAATATAAAAAGAAACAACAGACCTTAAAGGATATTGCTTACTCCATCATTCTCACTCTATTTAGCTGGTTTTTTGGATGGTTTATATTGTCACAGCTTCCTTGGCCTGAACTGAGTTATGGCAGTTTACATACATTAAGGATCTGAACGGATGATTTTAGGTTAAGTAAGCACATGTGCTATGACAAATTGCAGTGCACTTCATAAATACAGGATGTCCATAGATCGCAGCTACAGAGTGCGGCTGATAAGCCATCAAAGAGAGAACTGAACTGAAATGCATTTTAGCGGGGAGCAGAGAAATGGTCTTGATTGGACCGCCCAGCTCAAGGCTGCAGGGCCCAAGAGTCTTGCGAATGGTAGGAAATGAGTGGTGAACCTCCCAAACGAAGCAATTCCTTGCTGAGCTTTCTAAAAGTGTGGTAGAACAAGTGCTGCGGTTAAAGCTAGCTGGAGCATGCTCGGCTTATCTGCTTTAGTGAGCTCCCAAAGATAGAAATGGTAAGCAGTGCAATGGATGAATGGATGTACCACTGGCTTGTAATTTGCAGGTTTACAAAAATCATTCAGACAGAAATGACATTTGCAACTTATCCAAGTCCACAGATGCACATTTTGCAGAAGCTTTTGTTAACAGAAATAGTCTGGCATGAAACACTGGCTTATATGCCATAATAATACAGTCATCATTTCTTGTTTAATACTTTGTAAATGAAATGTTTCATGAACACAATAAAATGTTGTAATTATTTCTTACAGAGATGTTGCTGTTGAGGTGTGCAGGGATATGAGGAGGCTCAGGCCTGAGGTTTAGCTAACTGAACACAACATGAGAACTATTGAAGATGACATGAGAAACTGCTGGATATAACAAATAACAGAGCGAAAAGTGAACAAAAGTTACAGACAGTGCTATAAGGGACGGCAAGATTTCACAGGTGGTTAACAGGGAGTCATTTGAAAGATGGCCAAACTTCACCAGTAACTGAAGGGAGCACTGGGGGCCTTTGGGGGAGTAGAACTTGCGAAGGCAGCGGTACCAATGTAACCGTAACAGCATATAAGGCTGTGATTACCTAGCTAATGATATCAGAAGTACCAAATCTGAGTACAGATGTAGCAAAACTGGGACCAACAGGAAAAAAGTAATGAGGGGTGGGTTGTTTATTTGGAAGAAGACAAGGACAGGGACAGGCTAAGGTAGATGGGGGAAGAACAAGCATGGAAAGAAGGGGGTATAAAAGGGACTAGTGACATGTAAGCAAGTTGTCACTGACTGAGCCCTGTACCCGATCACTGCAATATCTGCTGTCTTCTCATTAAATCATTCTCCTAACGTCTGTGTGATCTTACTCTCTGTGCTGTACATGTGTGTATGTGCAATTCATGAGCAAACTTCAGGCTGGACTAGCCAGCATGTGGGAGATGCCCATCTGGGAAGACCCAAGGTCTCAGCCCATGACTGGGTACGGGGCCCCAAACCCAAAGATGGATATTAGATTGGCTTAAGGACTGTGCTCATATTTGAAGGACCTGTGAATGTAGTGTGCTTGCGAACCTACACAGGGTGCATGTTTCATTAGTGAAGATGATCAGCTGCAGAGGAGGAACAGGACCAGGCTGTACGTGTTGGGCATGCGCTGGTCCATGTGGCCAGCCATGTGTTGTGTGTGACTGCACCGTAGGGGATGTGCTCAGCCTCGCTAGGCCTGCAAACAGAAACAGCAGCAGCCACATCCATCAGACAGAGATGGGAGAAAGCTCTCAGGTCCTGATGCCCACCAGATTTGTCTAACCCTTAACAGCTCCAATCCTCAAACTCTGTGAAGGCTTTTTGCTTGTTTTATGTGTGAAACCTTGACCGATCAAGGTATCCACACCATACCCCTGAAAGCAAAATAGCATCTATAGTAGCCATTCAGACCTAGCAGAGATGGGGTTTATATTCGAATGACATTTTTTCCACACAAATTTTGTTTTTCTCAGTAATGCAAGAGAAAGAGCAATGCAGGAATTTAATGCTATGCTGATCTGAAGGTAATCAAGAATCCTCTGTTTCTGTAATGGGAATTATACTTTTAAAGGAAAACAAAATGCAAACAGTTCAAGTTTTATTTAGTGCTCACATCAATCTTATAGGAACTTCGGGAGTTTTCAGACTGGATGGCTGCCTTGTAATAGTAGGTGTCCTTCAAGGCTTCAGTGCTTTCAGCTTCATGACAACTCAGATATGCCATATAAATCTGAGTCTTACATTTCCGCTCTTTCAGTTACATCCAGAACTTGGTGGGGAAGACAGAAGCAAAAAAAAAAAGCAAGGAAATGTGAACTTCAAAGAGACTGGATTAAGACTTGTGTATACAGAAATGGACATAATCTCAGGAGGGATCATGTACTTCCAGTGCATTTTATTCATTCCTATTCATAAACAGCACATGATACTTCTTCAACAAACCAGCATGTATCAGACAGAGGGCAAAGAATCAATAGAAAATGTACTTTTTTTTTTTTAAAAGAAGGAAGAACAAAATCAGCAGACCTTAGGCTGAAGGAATGGGATCCTCAATAGGATAAATGGAAAGACCTAATCCTTTTGTGTCTCCTTCATAAGGCGTGTATTAAAATGCCACGTTTTCCCCTTTCCCCCTCTCTCTCATCCAAGATCACTTTCACCCTGTCCTATTGTTAAAAGAAACTTGCAGCCCACATAATAGCTCTCCTAATGCACTGTGCATCTTCTAACATGGCCCAAAATACGGTTTAGGAACATTAACTAATGGGGGAAAATTTTGACTGAGAAGCTGTCATATTAGTTACAATCAATTCAAAGGTATTGTAACTGAATTTTCTATCTATTAGGAATGAAAAGAAAAATGCTTCCATCAAATACAGATTTTAAGCCTTATTTTTGCAGATGTTTGTGTTAGGGAGTAAAGAAGAAGATTTTGAGAGTGTATGGATGTTGAGATATGGGGTTAGGAGAAGGCAAAGAAAACAAAAAGTTGCAAGCCTGAAAAGAGCAGCGAACTTTATAACAATGATAGGTCAAAAGAGCACCTGGAAGGAGGAGAGATGAAAGATTTGCTTTGCTGATGTTTACTCAGAAAAAATGATGCCTCATGGAAGCAAACATCAAGAAGGCAGAGAGAAATGTGAGTTCCAAGACCGACCAAGGAACAGAGAAGATTATTTGAAGACTGTCAGTGGAGCGATGTAAAAAAACAACCCCAAACTTAGTACTGTCAGGAGGCAAAGGCAGGCATGAGAATGTCATAAGAAAGTCCTTAGAATCTCTTCCAGCACGAGATGAAATTCATGCTATCTTGCTATTTTGAATTTTCTAGGACCAATTCATTTTTACAGGGTACTCTATAGGAAAGGCATATATAGTAATTTTAATGTATCTCTGGCAAAGACCCTTATTTATTTCTTACTACTCTAATAATTTACAAGTATGAAATGTAGAGCTCATTATAAACTTTATAAGAAACATGTGCTTTATATTACTGTTACAGCATCATATGCATAACAATTTTTTATGTCAGCATATAAAACACTGTGCTTCATGCACAAACCAGTACAATTATCTTAACATACAGCTGCACCTTGCCCATCTGTTACACACCAGGAAAAGTTCATATAAACCAACATTCTTACCTGCTGTTTTTCTAGGGATACAAACCAGTGAGCAGTATGCAGATGACGGAAGACAAATAGTAGTTTTGCTATATCTAACTTATCATATATACTGAACTTCGATCCAAGAACACATCAGCTAGCTATACTGAAAAAAACCCTAATTATACAACTAATAAGTTGTACATATTCTTGAATCCTATGGGAACAGTTTTAAGTTTAGTAATCACTTAATTTGCAGAATTAAATATTTATGAGACCTTCCAGTATGCATCCTATCCCATTCACCCACTTTAAGTTGCTCCATATGAAACCTGAAAGATAAATAGTTAATTACTAGATCTACAGATCACTTGCCTAATTGTATGGAATATAGCAGAGATAATGAGCTCATTGTGAACTGCAACAGCCATATAACGTGGCTCATGAAATGCTGATGGGACTGTCCGCACTGCATAGCAGAGATAAACACCCCACAAGAGGAATAAAAATTCAGCTGTGAGAAGAACAAAAAGAAATAATTTGCAATTAGTTTTATAGATGAAAAAGGAAGGAAATTTGAAGTACTATAGCATCTTCTGTACGTGCGAGTATCTATGCAAAGACAATATACGCTCATACATGTACATATGTACACACATAGGCATTGAAACTCTTTCAGATACTGTCACTGTACATGATACATTTGGTTTTAATCTTATACACTTCTTTTTTTCCAGATCAGGAACTTTTGCATTCATGGTGTTTCAGTTTTTCAATTGACAAACTTTAAGACAATGTCTAACACTGTCCTGCTTGCTTTTCAAAGTGGTACTACAGAAGTTTGACATCACTTAAAATAACAAGCATTTTTATTTGTAGCTCTGGTTTTTGTTATAGAGGCAGATACCGGTGCTACCACTAGACTACAACCTTTTTAAGACAACAGTTTCATTTCAAAGGTTTATAACTCAGATATAACAATATATTTTGCGTTAAAAAAATTCCTCTGTTCACAATAGTTAATTCCGCTGGTGCCCATAATATGATGAGTCATTTCTGAGGGTCTAATGTAATTATAACAAATGACGTGTTTCTCTCTGTTAGGAGAAAAATGAGTAAACGAAGAAAGAAGGAGTAAAGGGTCAGGATCAGCTTAAACTATCTTGTTAGAGCTAACTCATCTGCACCCAGACTTCAGTTTCCAGTGGACAGTCTGCTGTGACATCATTTTGATTTTGATACAAATGAAACGATTTCATATCCATCTTGAAAAACCTCTCCTTCCAGAAAAAAAAACCCCACAGCTCTGCCACGTAGCTATGAGTAGAGCTGGCGCCTGTGCCTCTTGCAGTCTGGGTTGACGATGGCTGGAAGTGTTTGAGTGTTATCCAGCAACGTGCAGTTCCATGTTAGACCCCTGCAATGCCGGCACTGCTCCAGACCAGCTTCAGAAATTGAGTGTGATCCTGTTGTTAATCACACACCACTTTTGCGTTGTTGAATTTTTGCAGTAAAATCTACAGTCAAATGTAGTATAACAGAAAATTAGTTCTTCTTTATACTTATTTTTGCCAATACATGTTATTATACTGTAACTAGAACTGGTGATCAGTGATATCACCCTATGGTAGTGATCGGCAAATCATTACTGGCCTGGTTTGGATAGGGACACAAATGCTTGTGAACCCTGCCATTAGCAACAGATTGAAATAAAACATCTGCACTGGATAACTCATGAGAACAGGTCCTTTGGTTCCTCCACTTTTAATAGTCCATAATTGCTGTAAATTACCTGTATTATATTGTTATAGGATTTCAAAACTTCTAAGTTTGCTATAAATCTCAGCGAAAATCAGTAAGAGACAAGTCTGGATAAAATGAAAATTAATTCAGTTACACAGATAACTCTGTGCTCTGATAAGAGTTCAGTTTGAACTCTGAACAACACTTTGCATGTTTCTTACTTTTATCAAAAATAGATGGCCTAGCTTTAAGACCATCATTTTTACTAGAACATATCCTACATAAACGTGCCAGTTTTACCAGTTACATAAAAACAAACATCTGAAAAGGCATAATCCACGCATGCTGCTATTTTTGTGTTCTTCCTCACAAAAATCCCAACAATAATAAACCTTCTGACTAAGTAATAGTTTGACTTGGGACCTTACTGAGTGTCAAAATGAAAAAAGCATGCTATGAACCTTCTGAGACTATGTGTCCCAACCCAGTTTTGAGCTCTACAAAAGCACGCACACACCTATGTCTTTCCCACATCCCACATACACTCACCGTTTGGGCAAACTGGCTGCTACTTCCATGTCATTCCTAGATAATTAGCTATGCTACCAGTGAAGTCTGTTATTCTGGTTTCTTAAAAACACCTACACAGGAATGACCTACCAAGCCATCTTGCTCCTGAAGTCTTCTCTGAGCAAGTGGAATACAAAATTAATGAAATAAGATTAAAGGCTCCTTTACAAATGTTAGCAGTTTTGGTTTTTCTCTTTAAGTACATTTGCCTTGCATATGCAGAACCATGGGACTGAAATGTATTGTCCCTCAAAGCGCTGAAATTTATTGCTTTAATTGCTGTGTGCTGATTTAGAAGAAATTGAAAAGGAGAAAATGGTTAGAATTAGGTTGCTAAAGACAAGTTACTGTATCTTACTGTCCTATGTTCTATGGAAACTCTTCTTATTAATACGGTTCAGCAGGTATTCCCCAGAACATGCCAGAGAGCCTATTTCCTCTCATTTTGCCTTTCATCCAAAGTCCCCCTGCAGCGAAAAACCCAACATTAGCAGAATTGAATAGATGAGCTAATTGTGAAATAACAGGCATACTCCACAAAGCCACCCATGGTCCATTCTTCTTTCTCTTCCTGAACTGAAGTGAGAAGAGCCCCAAGTCTCTTACTGATTGAAAAGATCAGTTACAAGCGCTAACAGAGGCTGAGAGTTTGAAAAGTTTGGCTTTTAAAGGGATGAAAATACATGTATAAGACTCCACATGCTGAGGGTATTCCTACATAAACCAAGTGTTTAAGAGTGTGGGCCAAATTTTGCTTATTTTTAGGAGAAAAAAAGTCTGCCCTAAGTTTGAAGATTTACAAGAATTAATTTTTTTTGGATACAGATTTGTATAGAGGTATCTCAGAGAGCAAACGGAAGTGAAAAAGCCACACCTCCATAATAAAAACCAATTTCAATGAGCTGGGCTAAGTAGGAATGAAGGTAGCATTTGATCTCCACATCTGATTAATTCTGAAAACTTCACAGGTTTCAGTTTCACAATCATAGTTACAAGGAGTTCCTAAGACAACAAGAGGAGATTTCAAAGTATTAATATACTGGAGCATAACAGTAGTTTGTGCCATTTAATGCATAATGCTTTTATAAAAGATTTACATTTAGAGCAGAGCTGGCATTCCTGTCTGCAGATAATAATTAGTGTGACAGCTGGTATGCAACACAAATAGGGAATAGCTTTTAAAACACAAGGTAAAGTAACAGAGTTCCTATGCTTGCTATTGCTTTACAATAATTTCATTAGCAATAACAAACAAAACAGACTGATAGAAAACCAATTTATTATCTAAACCACTAATTACACAGCTTAAATGTATCATGTAGAAACTGTGCTTGAGGGGGGAAATCAAGTTCATAGCAATAGCTGCAGACTATTAGTGCAATTTGTAACAAAAATCTGAAGGTGTTATAAAATTTTGCTGTATTGTTTTTCTATATGGCCTTTTTGGTTTCTCAATATAAAATAAGGTGACATATTAATGTATTTATTACACCAATGAAAAACACAGATATAACGAACTTCAAATAGATAGATTAGATAGATAGATAGATAGATAGATAGATAGATAATGGAGCACATCTGGCCACCATGCAGCAAGGTTCTTATGTACACTCATCTCTGAGGTCTTATTAGTTCTGTCTATGGCACACTAGTGGCTGTTTTGCGCCAAATATCTTTAATGATTAAAATCTGTGAGATGTGATATGAAATTTCTATTTGGCTTGCTGAATAATTTTCCACAAGAAGTCTGGTGTAGATGAGTGACTTCCTGACCACTAAAGGAATATCCTAGCATATTGCAAACCTGCCAAGACCAAACTCAAAGCTCAAAACACATGATCTTGTTCCTTTAAGTATGATTTATCATAAGGCTTATAAATGAGCCCATTTTACATATTAAGCACAATAACAAGAAATACCTTCTTTTCCCCCTCTGAAAAATGATGGAAATTCTTAGGAGAGGGAGCTGTCAACAGCTATCTGGACAGAAAATGTGAAGTCGAAAAAATAAAGCATAAAAGAGCTCTGAAAAAACTTGCAGTAGCTACTCTATAACTGTTCAAACCAGGCATTGAGATTGCAGGTGCAAAACTCTGATAGGTAAGAGAGTAAGAAAAGGCACAATTGCTTTAAAGGCATAAATGGATGTAGATATGAATGGAAGGTAAGAGGTGAAAATGTAAAGTGGCCTCAATATGTCATGCGCACAAATGAAATCTTTAACTATGTCTTTTCCTAGTCACTACCTATTTCTTATCCGCATAACCTTTTATCTGGTCTTTGTACTACCTAATCAACCTGCTTAGTTATATGCTTTGGCGTTTGAAAAACATGATCGTTCATTTTGTTTGCAATGCCCATCATGCTTTTAGAAAATGGAGCGTTTTGGAACACTTAGCTTGGTCATCCAATACACTAGACCAGACTTATGCCCGATGCCACTGGCCTGTTACAACTAAGACTGTGCCGTGCCTGCTCACCTGGGATTTGTTCAGGCCATTGCTCATATTCTGCATCTTCTGATAATGAAGGACAATGATACATGTTCACAGTATGTGATATGTATCTGCTCTATAGAAAAGGACAGACTCAGGGTTGGTATTACTGACTTAATCAAACTTCCTCAGAAGATCTGGGTTTATATATTTACTAGGTTTTGCTAAACATGCAGTTGTCTGTGTTGCAAATTATTCTTTCATATTTAAAGCCAGTATAAGGCAAAGCCATGTCCAGAGCCAGTCTCTGTGACATTTTCTTTCAGTGTCCATTAGCTGAGTTGTGTCATGCCTTGCACAGCGCAGTGAATGCAGACCGACCCGCTCCTGCCTGTCCAGCCCCCAGCACAAGTAAATTCCCGCATTAATCCATATCCTCTCTCATTGCCTGCTCTGCAGATGTCTGTACTTCACCTGACTGCACAGAACTGCAGAGCAAGATATGATGAACAGAAAGGAGTGATCAAAGTCACTTTCCTCCCTTTCAAGATTTGGAAAAGTCATTGAGAGCCTCCTTACACTTCAGTGGGTATGGGAAGAGAACACCCGCAGACGACAAATGGAGCAAAGGCAGTTAAGGGCATGACTTCAGGAGAGGTAAGAAAAAATGGATTCTGAAAAGCAAAGATCATATAAGGAAACACGAAAAATCAAGAAATGTGAAGCTGGATTTTTGAACATGGCTTACACACCAACTCTTAGAGGTCTTAGGAAAGTACTTCACCCTTACTTCTACACCTTTGCTGTCTCTAAGAACTGGACAGCATTAAAATAAAAATACCACATATGCAGCCTTAACTTGCTCTCTTTTGCATATATAATCTTCAGCTAACTATATCATTTCTTAAGAGACCAGACTCATTTAATGCACGTGGCAGAGCAATTCCAGAGATAAATCAAGGCTGGCTAATGAAGAAAGCTCTGTAATTTGTTGCAAATAACATTCAGATGTCTAGTGAGTGAGAGAAAAGACCGCAGGGGCAAAAAAGCAGTCTTGTGCACATGCACAACTGGATTCTAATTTTGTCTGTACCTCAAGCTCCTGTGCATATGAAAAAAGTCCCCACTCAAGCCAAACTTTGCAGAGATGATCGGAGAGAACATTCCTCTTGCTATTTGGGTGCCAACCTAGGCATTTTTGCTGCAATTTGCAGCAGAACTAAGCACACAGGGCTGTGTTTGTAGCCAGTGAGACCATACATAACATGTTATATATAGATTTGACTAAGCTCTGTAACTGAGCCAAAGGCATTGCAAAATGGGCACCCAGATTAAACGGACCATATCACCCTAATCTTATTGTCCCTCAGCTCTGGCTGTGTAAAACGGGGATAATGCCACCCTGTCACTGCAAGATGACAGTGGAAATAAATTTACCCATATTTGTAAAGAGCTTAAGTCCTAAACTGCGAGTTTCCTTCCCGCCATGGTTGGGAAAGGAAAGTGAGTTATTTCAGGCTGTCCTGATTCCTTCTCAGCCCTCCTACTCTGCCAGAAATGCATTTCTCTTGTGCTTCTTCAGGCCGGCCTCTCAGTGGAGATGGCTGTGGGCTAGAGCTGCTGAAAGGAGCTCCCTGGAGCCAGGATACCCATCCCTGTGCTCACTTGCACTCTGCTGTCCAAAAGCTACCTGCAAAAAGAAGACACCCCTGAAGGATGAAAGCCCATTTTCATGACTCTGTATGATGTTCTATGTCTGACCACACTCACTTGCTTAAAAAGCACCATTGCAGGCCAAGAACAGGCCGCTGCTCTCCAGAGACGGTGACGTGCTCTGCATCCTTTCCTTACACTAATAAGGGAGAGCCCATTACAGCTGCAACTTGACTAAGTTCATTCAGTACTCTGAACTTTGCACTGTTGGCAAAACAGTATTGTTCCAACAGTTACACCATTTTTTCCTGAGGTTTTGGACACAAATTGCTGATTACACCTCTACTTACGTCCATAACACAGCTACAACAATTCATCTACTTCTCCATCACGCTTCATCTCATCAGACTAATGTCTACATTTTAAATCTCCTTTATTGAAATGAAGTGAGCTATGGATCTGGAAGTACAGCTCTTCCATCCGTTCATTCACTCAGGGTGCCAGCTAGAGCCAAGCACGCACCATTTTAAAATATGAAAAAAATTGTGTCCTTGATTGCTCCTGTGCTGCCAGCCAGCGCAGTCTGTGCCTCACTGCGTCCAATCTCCCCCCAGAGAGTTGCACCATGTCATAGGAGAAGTTTTTTTCTTCGACTGAAAGGGTTTTCTTGTATTTCAATGAACTGCGATTACATGTATAAGTCTTTAGTGCTGAGTAATTCCTAGCAAATTATAAATGACCAGAGGTTTATCTGTCTCTCTCACCATATCTCAGCATCATTTTAATTAGTTAGGCACAGCAATACAGAGACCTATGTGTGGAGTAAGAACCAATGGCACCAAATCCTAACTTTTTTTTCTACCAGAACTTCCATGGCCTGTGGCGGTGCAAGGCCTAAAGAAGAGCAGGACTCCATGGGCTGGCAGGGGGGACAGCATGCTCCGTCCCCCACACCGTCACAAGTCTAACTCAAAGTAATGCAAGGGACACGCTGACGCACGGTCTGCAGGCCCTGTGGCTTGAGGGTGACCTAGAGATGGCTTTTGCTGGCAATGGAGACATATCCCCTGACTTGAGCGTGAGCAACATGCCTAGGAGTCTCACTGCACAAAACATATGCCAGTGGTCAGGTCTACAGTCTCCAGGAACTCCCCTCATTTCTGCACTTCTCTTAGCCCTTATACTCATATGTTTTGTTCCTTCCTCTACACACGTGTGCTGTCCTGCCTCGCTCCTTCCATAGCCCACTGTTGTTACTAAAGCCAGCTGGCCACTCTTCTGTCTCCACGTGCCCCACCATCCTCTTCACTTGTGTGTGGATGAAAGAGGGAGAACAGGATCAGAAAGATCTACCACCAGCAGCTGAAAGCAAGCTGAGTGTGGGACCTCTTCTCACTTCTTAAAGAGGGTGCAAGCAAATGCCAATGGTATCCAAAGTACTTGAAGGGCTGGAAAGACTTGGAGCAGTACAAGAAGTGGATTCCAAAAAGGGTGATGCAAAGACAAGAGGAAGTCAGAGCATCTTCCAGCCTCTCCCAAAGCCATCTCCTCCCGCGGGTGGCTTGCAGAAGCATCTGAAGATGGCATTTACCAATACATAAACATGCGGCTAAGGCAACCCAATATGGTTTCCTTAGCAGAAATGCTTCGTAGAAATGATGCCTAGATAAAGGTTATGGGATTTCACCTGTGATGTAACAGATACCAAGAAAAAGCAACATTACTGCAGGGGGTAACGTAACCCAAAGTACTCAGCTCGGGTGTTCCAGCACCACTCATCATCTTTGTTGCTCTTCTCCATACCTTTTCCAGATTTACCATATCCTAGAGATGAGGGACATAAACCGCACATAGTGTTGGTGATGCGGACTGTGAAAGAGGTGTACAGGGTAGTGGGAGGAGTGGGTTACAAGCAGAAAACGGACAGAGCTGAAGGCTCCTTCATAAAACAGGATTCTTTTCCTATTTCTGCTGCAAATATTTTATACAGCCCTGGTCTTATCACTTAGGGTAAGCTTTTCACAAGTGATCACTATTTTTACATGATACATTTTCTGAATATCTAATGTGAGAACTGAAGCCAGATCTTCATCAGTGCTGAATTCTAACAAGTGCCTCCTGGTTGTGCTTTCCCCACAGAGGAGGCTATAAACAGTACTCTGAAAAACCAGTCCCTAGATGTCTCAAGACAGACACCCAAAATGGATAGCTACTGTTGACAATTTTGGCTTTAATCTTTGTACATCGATGCTAAGGAGAGCACGGCTTAAAAACGCCCATTTGGAAACAAACAGTTCTTTATTCATCGCATGCTCTGAACGACACACGCCAAATATGGCATAGGGCCACATCAAATGGGGATAACAAAAAGAAATAATAATCACTTATTCGCTGAATGCAGCAGAGGGCCTGTAGAAAATTTAATAAAGGGCCTCATAAGGCTGTATTACAATGCCCTAGCTCAAAACTGTACAGGCAGTCTTAATGCCCAATCTGTCAGAGCCTGTCCTGGCAACTCATACCCTCTTTAGATGCAAAGATTATATATGTTAAATATCAAACAAATGAACAGTGGGAGGGAGTTCTTTTGGGAACAGCCTGAAATACTTACTTCGTTCCTTTTCCTGGCTGAGGGCATGCAGTAATCATGATGCGGCCTCGTGTTTGAAATCCTCTTGATGCCCAGGACCCAAAGCATGACCCACTGATTAGTGGGCTATGGCAGCAGCTCAGGCCAGCTGCACAGGAGCAGCCCAGCTCCCACCAGCTGGGAATCAGACAGGTGCTGGGGAAAAAAACCTCCCTGCGCTTAGTTAATACCTGCCATTCGCTTCTGGTTTAAATAGAACATTGAAAAACACACACAGAATGCATGGGGGGATTTTTAAAAACTACAGTTCAAATACTATCCATGCTGGGTGAAACCCTGGCCCTGCTGAAGTCAGGAACATCCACCTGCCAAGATTTCACCTCTGCTTTTTATTTGTGTTTGTGCATGCGTGTTTATCTCTCTGCTTGCCTTTCTCTCCTGCCTGGTGCTTTGTCCATTAAACTTATTAATTTGCTTTTTTTTCCCAGTTTGTGGGAAGTTCTTTTAAATCCTGTGCTGATATCTGTTTCACTTACAGGATTTTTCCCTCAGGATAAAGAGTAATAGTTTGATTTGTGACACCGCGAGCCCTTAGGTACCAAAAGTTTATTGATTGGGTTTTTTCTAACTTGGAATCTGGCTGTGACAGGTAGAGGTATAGAATATATTCAGGCCCTAGGAAAAAGGCTTTGTGGGTGAGCGTTTTCAAGCCCTCAGGTCCTTCTCTAAAATCTCAGATTGTCAACCATGCCATGGCTTGTCAGTGAGACAGATGCCCCAACCTTGAAAGTGATGCAGAAACGAGCATAAAGGAAATAAAAGAATATAGGCAAGTGACAAACAAGCTACCACAAGTATCCAACCCCAAGGAAAATGCATACTAACTTACATTACATTATGTGGATAACATATGATTTACTGAATGCTAATTTTTCTCATCAGCACATCACAGAGTACAGAGGCAATACTAGAAACGGTGACAACCTTTGTGTCTAAAAGTCCCTACTTCTTTCACAGTGAGCATCCTCTTAAACTTAATGGAAATGTAAATATAAAACATTCACTGCAATAAAAGTCTCTGGAGATAGAGCCTAAGTAGCATGATTAGTATGGAAAATGCTTCATAAATCCTAACTCCAATAATCTCTGGTAGCATAAAGGATTCATCTCATTATGACTTTCTAACAGAGCCTTGTTAATTCTCACTTCACTAATCTGCGACCTTGAAAATTCCCTCTCCACATTTCAGTAAAGTGCCGAATGAAACAGGGAGGTGTTCCAGCAAG
This sequence comes from Fregata magnificens, assembly GCA_013389945.1. Taxonomy (NCBI): domain Eukaryota; kingdom Metazoa; phylum Chordata; class Aves; order Suliformes; family Fregatidae; genus Fregata; species Fregata magnificens. The sequence goes on from WAAD01011639.1 coordinate 88,841, forward strand.
GGCTACAGGTGACAGAATATATTCCAAAACACTCACTAGTTTTATATAAAATACTGTGCCTGACGAAATTAAATGAAATAACAAGCCTTTCATAAATTATAATCCAGCATTTTTATTTTAGCATTTTAAATCAAATATCATAATCTATCAATTAATTTATCACATAGAATCTTTTGCAAGGCTGTTCCCAGTCATTATAGGAATAAAAGGGGTTCTGCCTTATGGGTATTTCTCCTGACATATCTCTGAGACGAAGTATCTAATTTTGGAACTAGTTCCTACTGGCCGTAAGCTTTTCAGACTGCTATTAACAATAACAATCTTGAAGTGCATATACACACACATACACACACACGTATAAGTATATAGACACACACATGTTAGTACAGACTTGTAGGCGTACATCTCCTGGCTGCATAGTTTACTGAAGACTTGCACAAACATAACCCTGCTTATAAGGTAGTTTGGGTAAGAAGGCAAAATGACAGAACATAAGAAATCCTGCCCAATTTTGTTCAGGCTCGAGAGCTGGCTTTGCCTCTACTGCCCTTGAGTGTATTTTGAAAAACACTAAAAACACCTCTACATGTAAATACACCTTAAAAAATGATCCTTGTTTTTTCCAACACTAGGCAGACAGCAACTTATGTAATTTCTTACCAAAAAGGGACTACTGATCATAATTAGGTATTAAGATCTGAGTCATTAATCACTTCATTACATAGTTATAAAATCCAGAGAATAAAAACATTTGTTTGCCATTATGCAACAACCACTGTATTACTGGCTGTGAAATGCAGTAAAATTTTGATGCAAAATGGATTAGTGCAGATGACATCATCAAGTGTTCCACATTTAATTCTCTTTTGTTATTAATTTTACAACATCTCTGGTGATAGTACTATTCCATTACTGCAAAGTTATATATTATCAGTACACCCCTCCAGAAGGGCTCAGGTCAAGACACATTTCAAAACGTGCTCCTTTATACTCCTCTCCATGTGGTTTACCAGCAAGCACATTGACACATGGGGTACCAGTGTGCCTGACTGCCTCTGAGATCTTACACGAAGGAGAGAGGAGCAGAGCACAAGAGCAGCTTAGAGCCACTGAAAGTCCTTGGTGAAGCTGGCAGCAGTGGTTTGCCCTTTAAAACTGCTATGCATTACCATGTGCTGGCTTTCTGTACACCACTCAGAGAAAACACTCCTCATACCCCCCAGCTGCTTCTATCCATCTCATCTGCACTCTCATGTGGAGGAGCCACCATTACCTCTCCCTAAACCTCAGCAGCGGAGCTCTGTCAGTGGGATGTCCATGGAGGAAGCAGGGAAAAGGCAGAAAGGTAAGAATTTATTTCAGATTTCAAAACACTGATGTACTTAAGATAGTGGGTGGCACACCTGGACTGTACTACAAACAACAGCTCTAGGTGCAGAAGCACCAAAGCTGTCCAGCCATCGGGAGTAAGCACATTATACTGTATAACAGAACCCTGGCATGGGGCATCCACTGTTTGTTATAAAATTAAGGAAACAAAAATGTGTCATTTTTCTCCTCGATATGAGTTCTGCAAGGTGTCATTTTTTAGCTCCTGCCTATCCCATACATTGAGAGCACATCTAACAAATACGTTAAGTTGGGACGTTTGACGTGCATTTCCTATTCCCATGACTGATACTAATTTCTGTAAGGTTATAAAAGAGTGGTCTTGCAAGTTCTTTCCCCCATCACACACAAGAGCTCTGCCCAGTTCTGTGGTGCAGAAGCAAAAAGCTTCTGTTATTCTAGCCACAATTTCTCACTTTAATAGTGTAGAAGAGCACGATATCTTCTGCCTTCAAAGACGAAATTTCTTGAGCACCCATCACTCTGTTACTACAATCCAAGTTACAAACCTTTGAAAGTCATAAAAGTCTCAGTATATTTTAAATGTTTTACTTCTCAGCCCATTTAAAAAACATATATGCCAATATTTCATTCCCCTAGAAGCTTTTCACGTGATGTTACGCAGTCTGACAAAACTTTAAGATATTCTAAAAGAAGAAAAATGAAAAGGCAACCAAGCTTTATTTTAGAAATTAAAAGATAAGCTAGAAAATGAACATACCAACAGCCATCATGTAATCCCAGCGGTCTATGAGGCACATATTGAAGATCAGGTGGTCAGATGTTTGCCCTTGGCCAATGAGTGGAATGTTTCTCTCCAAGTTTTGGGTTATTGCAGAAGTCCAGCCAACAAGAAACCAAAAGACTATCAGGAGAATAACAGCCAGCATCCTCATCACTCGCCCACCTGTCATGTATGGAATACGCTGGGCAGTTCGGGACAGGAATACCTTCAAAACCCTGAAAAATTCAGACAGTGCAGAATTAAAAAGAGCACTAGCTATGTCACAGGAATTAGACTTTCATTTTATTTCACTATCAGATTATTGAAAAAAATTATCAACATTCTTTCCCCTGCCAGTATGTACAAGAGTGAAATCTGAAACATTATTACTTTCATATTCATTGTATTTAAATGGAACTGATTGCTGCCCAGAGAGTGCTACACAGCAAAAATAGAAAATATTAGCTATGCTTATGGTAGAAACATGCATTCACATGCTGTGTTGTCAAGCTGTTTTGTACCTTCCAGCTCCCTGTGGAAGACTTCTGTCTTTGGAAAAGGGAAGGTCTTTTCCATAAAAGAGCAACCACACGTGTGAAATTTCATTTCATTTTGATGCTGTCTGTCTGCTCATCCCCAATCATATTACTTCCAGAGAAAAACATTAGCACTTCTTGGATATTTTTCCCATTGAGCTTGATGCTTCTGAGATAATACCTTATTCCTCATAGAAATAACTGTGGAAGGCACTTTGCTACTTAAGTGTTTTCTGACTTGTTTAGAGGCAAGAACATTTTTTTCAACCTGGGACAGAACCATCATAAGAAAAGCCACATCATATGTCAGGCACATATACCATGTAACAGCCATTGAACATGTAGCACTCACTTTAAAAATATTTGCACTTACTATTAGGATAGGTTTACTCCCGCCAAGAACTATTCAAGGAAATATTACCTGCATTTTCTACCCATCACCACCTGCTACAGCAGGAAAAGGTCCTGCTGGGAGCATGAGGGCAACCAAAATTTGAGGAAATTGCGTCAGGGAGACAGAGTAGTTTGACTCTTCACGTAGCACAGAATATCTCTTTGTGTTGCCGGCAGCACGGGATCTGACAGGAGCATCTAACCTTCTCCTGGTGTTTCCCTACAAGAAAAGGAGGCTGCGGGGGCTGCTGCTGCCATTGCAGTGCTCCTGCCATTGCAGTGCTCCTGCCTTGACCCTGCCAAGTTACTAAGGCTGGGCAGTGAGGAAAGGCTATCACTGAAGTTTTCATGTACCCAAACCTTTAGAAGCAGATGGGCTGAAGTTTAAAGGCTTTTTTAGAGATTGGGGTGAGGAGCCTTTCAAAGTGAAAAGGTGAGCTGTTTCAGTGATTTTGTCCTCAAAACCATGGTGGTTCCTCATTCCTGAGCGTGAGCGTGTCCAGTGAATACTCTTGATATCCATGAAGGGACAAATTGGCATTGAGGTTTAGGGAACTTGAATTTTTTCAGAAAGTTGAGTTTTTAAATGCCCTTATCAGCTCTCAAGTCTTTTCAGTGTACCAAGCACCAAGCCACCTCTCAAGCCGTTCCATGGCCAAGCCTGCCTTTTCAGCAAAAAAACCCAAAAAACATCACACTCCAGAATAACAGAATCACAGAATGGTAGGGGTTGGAAGGGACCTCTGGAGATCATCTTGTCCAACCCCCCTGCTTGAGCTGGTACACCTGGAGCAGGGTGCACAGGACCGTGTCCAGGCAGGTTTTGAATATTTCCAGAGGAGAAGACTCCACAACCTCTCTGGGCAGCCTGTTCCAGTGCTCTGTCACCCTCACAGTAAAGAAGTTTTTCCTCATATTCAGGTGGAACTTCCTGTGTTCCAATTTGTGCCCATTGCCCCTTGTCCTGTCGTTGGGCACCACTGAAAAGAGTCTGGCCCCATCCTCTTGGCACCCACCCTTTAGATATTTGTAAGCATTGATAAGATCCCCCCTCAGTCTTCTCTTCTCCAGGCTGAACAAACCCAGGTCTCACAGCCTGTCCTCATCAGAGAGATGCTCCAGTCCCCTGATCATCTTTGTAGCTCTCTGCTGGACTCTCACCAGCAGTTCCCTGTCCTTCTTGAACTGGGCAGCCCAGAACTGGACACAGTACTCCAGATGTGGCCTCACTAGGGCGGAGTAGAGGGGGAGGATAACCTCCCTCGACCTGCTGGCCACACTCCTTTTGATTCACCCCAGGATCCCGTTGGCCTTCTTGGCCACAAGGGTACAGTGCTGGCTCATGGCCAACTTGCTGTCCACCAGCACTCCCAGGTCCTTCTCAGCAGACCTATTTTCCAGCAGGTCAACCCCCAACCTGTACCGGTGCATGGGGTTGTTCCTCCCCAGGTGCAGGACCTTACACTTGCTCTTGTTGAATTTCATTCGGTTCCCCTCGGCCCAGCTCTCCAGCCTGTCCAGGTCTCGCTGGATGGCAGCACAGCCTTCTGGCGTATCAGCCACTCCTCCCAGTTTTGTATCATCAGCAAACTTGCTGAGGGTACACTCCATCCCTTCATCCAGGTCATTGATGAATACGTTGAACAGGACTGGACCCATACAGACCCCTGGGGAACACCGCTAGTTACAGGTCTCCAACCAGACTCTGCGCCGTTGATCACAACTCTCTGAGCTCTGCCATTCAGCCAGTTCTCGATCCACCTCACTGCCCACTCATCTAACCCGCGCTTCCTAAGCTTACCTATGAGGATGTTATGGGAGACAGTGTCAAAAGCCTTGCTGAAGTCGAGGTAAACAACATCCACTGCTCTCCCTTCATCTACCCAGCCAGTCACGCCATCATAGAAGGCTGTCAGGTTGGTCAAGCATGATCTCCCCTTGGTGAATCCATGTTGACTACTTCTGATAACCTTCTTTTCCTCTACATGCCTGGGGATGACCTCCAGAATGAACTGTTCCATCACCTTTCCAGGGATGGTTGCTGACTGGTCTATAGTTTTCCAGGTCAATTAATATTAATCCCAGATTCATATTTTTGCTTATATTTGTCTAAGAGAAGGCAGAAGCAACTGGCACTGCCTCTCAAACAAATAATAGAGCAGTGTCTTTTAAGGCAGAAGCACAAAAGCTTTTCCACATCCATAAAAATGAATCATCGTTTGACTACAAACACAGCCTTCACAGTGTGCATTAGGTGAAGTCAGAGATCTGAATATGTTCAACATTATTCAGCTGTTTCCCTCCCAACAGTTGCTCCGCAGGGAGTCACAGTTTTTGATCTTTCCATGTTTGATAGATGTTCTGCTCTCCCTTTACAGATGTTAAGTGTTCTATGTTGGAAGCAGCTTCCCAAAGACTTCAGGCAGGATAGACAGACAACTCCAGAGTGGCAAGGCAGGCGACTCCCTCTGCATTGCTCAGCCGCATCACTACTGTTCCAGGGCAGCACCGGTAAATCCTCGTTTTTAGAACACTAAAAATCAATAAGCGAAGGCTTTCCTCCTCCCTGTTGTGAATGCTGATCAATACTTAGCTTCTCTGAAGGGAAGGAAAAGGTATTCTTTTTGTAATGCACTGGAAAACATCGTCTTTTCACAGATATAGTTCACCATTTGAGAAAAATATCACACTTGTTTATGAAGCTTTAAGAATTGCAGAAATCATATAGAACACCTGAGAACTGCTAGAAACTTTTCTTTTCTTTGTATTTTGGCTCTCCAAAGTCAATTCTTGGTGATTCTACTGAAAGCCAACATGTGAGCCTTTTCTGGACGTAACAAGGCAGGAGTCATTACATTTTTTCCATTACTAGCTCATTAACTGCTGACTATGAGACAGCTTTCTAAGGGCGAGGGGTGGGCTGCAATTATACTATTGATCTAAGCACAGTGAAACAAAGAACATTTTGCAGTACAGAAGTCAAAAACCTTCCAATTTGGATCAAACCACATTTCTTTTTTTTCCCATCTTTTCACAAAAATAAGCGTCCACCACCACCACCATTTCTCCCTTGAACATGTAGGCCTACATGTAACCCAACCTTTACACTTTTTTTTTCAAAAATCCTTTTTCTGAGAAGCTGTAAGGAAAGCTGGGTAAGATGTATAGTGTTGACAATCTCCTTTCCAGACGCTGTGGCATAAAAGTACTCAACCAGAACATGAGCTCCAGAGTTTTAATTCCCTCATCTTCCTGCTGCAACGTGAACCCAAACCCATGCTGCTCACCACCTCAGCACTAGCAGACATGCTCTGTCTCCTCTCATCTCCTATGTATTATTGAACATGTATCAAAGCACAGACAAGTGCCCAAGAATTTCCCCTCCCAAGAGCATGCCTACCCACCAGGCTAGAGGGTCATTCTCCTTTCTGTACCTCTGACTCATATGCTATCAAAGGTCACCATAAAAAAGTTGAATCACTGCAATATGAGACCAAATTGCCTCAGCAAACACCTATTGTCTGATGACTGGCACCCTCCATCAGAAAACTGGGGAGTTCTCGATTCAAATCCCCGCCCTGACTTCTGGGTAGACAACACTCAGTCCCCCTTTTTTGCACTGCTCTATATCTATATATTGGGTTGAAATACCTATTGAACAAATTAGAAAGATTTCTCACAGGGAGGTAAGAAGTGGAGCTGGTGGGGTGCATCTATGCTAGGAAATTAAATATGCCCAGGGTTGTCCCTGGCACTGATGCCAACTGGCACAGAACAGACGGCATCCATACTATTACCCTCCAACACAGAGCAGCTGCATGCAAACTGCCTACTGCAATGGCCTGTGCCAACTCCTGAACCATGCTGGGAAATGGCTTGGGAGCATTCAGGTTAGCACGGGCCAAGGGCAGGCCAGGGACCACTAGAACAATTCAGCAGGACAGATGATGGAGTTTCAGTGCCCAGGAATGTTCTCTGATGCTACTCAGTTTATGAATATAGATATAGCTCTGGATTCAAATCCCTGAGCAAATTAATGTTTAATTATGAGTATCAAGTAAGGCAATGCCAACTGGAAAGACTCCTCATCCTGTCTGTGTAACCCCAAATTGCCTGGTAGTGCCAGGCAGTGCCCAGGTAGAAGCTTAGGGCACTGTTTGAGACATATGGCCTCTGATCTAAGGCAGAAGAGGAAACTTAACCATCTTCCTCAGCATCTTCTACCTCTTCTCCCAGCTAAAACCATTCAGCATACACAATCCACTTTTATGTGCTGTTGTTGAATAATCAAACCATCATTTTCAGTGACATGTCATCAGCTCTGTTTATAGGCAGATCAGACAGAACACTGCAGTGTGCTCTACCTGCTTTGCTGTAAGACACAGCTGCCTTCAAGCAAAGCTTTGACCTACAGACAGCTACAGGCAGCATTAAAGCTGATACGCAATAGCCATCCTTCTTACAGAGTAAACAGAAGGCACAGTTCAGGCTGAATGAACTGCCTGGAGACCACTGCAGGTAACTCCCAACTCTGCTGGCTGCACCGCCAAGTCGGAGGAGAATTAAGCTATATGGTCTGAGGGGTTTTTTGGGGAGCGCTGACTCCATATAAATGGACGAGGGGAGGGCTTGGTTACAAACACAGAGCTGAGAGACAAGGGAAGCGCAGCAGCTGGGAAGAGAAGCGATGCCGCGGGTGGATCTAAAGCAGAGGGACAGAGCATGCTGGTTCACAAACAAAGCATGTGGCTGCTGCTGTAGAAGTTACATCCTGAGATGTAATGTGTAATCTTAAAAAAAATAAATAAAACCATACTAAATTTTCATGTCATATCAATAATCTGTCCTGTCAACAGAAAACATGGCCCCCAAACTATCAGCTGACTGCCTAAGTGGCAGGAACAACAGGTGAAGGATCCTGCTTTGACAGCAATGACCTGGCATGGTTTGTTTATTTTTTATTTCTAGCATCTGTCATTTTGTGGCTCTACTGAGTCATCCTGTCAAACTGTTCTGTTCCAGACTGATGATTTTTATTGTGATACAAAAGCTGCATCAGAAAGATAATGGGTCAAGCTCTTATGAAGTATATTGCCCTCCTATGGTGCAGGGATTATGTCTTATCTGCTTTTCCTGGAGTAACAGTGAACATGCCACCAGTTACTTTGAGTCTGTAAACTGATGTGATTCTACTAAAGTCAGTGAAAACGTACCGATGGCACATGTATGGCACCATGTCAATACAAAAGAGAGCCTCCACTTCACACTTGGCACACAGGCACACACACAAACACTGAGTGCAGGTTTTACTTCCACATCAGGAAAGATGACTGACATCAACGCTTAAGGCGCAGGACCTCACAATTCATATTTAGATGCACTCATACCACTAGTTACTGGCTCTCGGCTGGAAAGAAGAAAACCCAACTGAGAGAGAAATCAACAACTTTCTAAACCGCATTCCAGCTGAAAGTCTCCAAATTAGTCATTATCTACTTCCCAAGTGATTTCTCAAGACCTCAGCATAGAATAGAGGTGAAGTCCAGAAGATACTCACTGAAATCAGGATGATCCATCTGTTTTATTGAGTCTGAACATCTTGAACCTGGGCAAACGTGGACTGAGAGCCATGCCATGCCAACAGTATGACAACGGCATGGCGAGACCTGCATCATACACACACACCAGTGAAAAGGTACAACAATTAGAAAAAGAAGTTCTGGCAATTATTTGGGTGTATGAATACTTCTGAGACTCCCCATCCTATGTGTGGCCAACAAACTTGGCCACATATCACTGACAGCCATCAAAATACCTCAACTCCTTCACACCACACTTGCAATAAATCAAAGTGTAGATAATAGGACATCTCCCACATTTTCCATTTCAGGAAATAGTTTTGTAATAGCAAATACACTGTCAAGAAGACCATTGCCATGAAAGGCAACAAATTCTTAGAAGAATTGACTAACCCTTCCAAATGCACTGGATTTTGTCATTGGTAACAAAGCACAAGCTGGCTGAAGGCTAGTCTGCACAGTGAGACAACTATGGTATCATAAGCTTGCTAGATAGTTACACGGTAAACCCTAGGTACCCATAGTACTGGAAACATGGGGAGGGAGATTGTGCTGCAGGACTGTTTCCTCTGTATTGGAAGCACGCCTCACTTCAAATCCTCACCTGGGGGTCTGTGGTTAATAAATGGCAACACTCATAGCTGAGGATATCCTGACGGTACATTAACAAATTACTGATCAGATACTCTTGTGTACTGAGTGATCAGGTAAACAGTGGTGTCTTTTTTCCTTAACAAATTATATTTAGTTTCAAAAATGTGATTTTGAAAGTAGTTTCCTTGATACCTTCCCCAGAGTTTCAAAGTGATTTCCTATTGTGGGAAACTAATGTAATACAAATTTATTAGATGTACGGCTAGAAAAGCAAGCTGTGAAGAGGAGTTAAAAAATGTATTTTATCTCAGTGCCTGGTAAAAAATACCATTAGTAAGCAAAGACACATGGGTCATGACAATGCTAACCTACTCAGTACAGTAGTTTCCTAGATTAGCTTTAATACTACATGTATAAATGTAATTCTACAGTGCTTTGATGAAAGTCCCCCTTCTGGATCAATACAGAGGAGATAAACTGTGCTGCCATAATTTACAGACTGAGGAAGCTGGGAGGGAAATCACATGCCATTCAAGGGAAGGCTCTGGGTATCGGGAGGCAATAGGAGTCCAATAGGTCTCCCGCCGCAATCAGAACCACTCACTCATTCCCATGTGAGCAGCATTGGACTCTCAGTCTCATGCATATTTAATAACATTGAAAGAGTCTAAAAATATGACTTGCTTTGATGCAAATGTATTGATTTGAAGTAGCTTTTGTCTGCCAATCTGTAGGTAAACCTGAAATGAGCAAACAAAATGATTTGTTATTTCTTTAAACGTAGCCTAGATTCTGACATTTTTCATGCTATACATATGCTTTATTTTCTCCTCTCACCTGCAAGTCTAAATTCCCACCTGAGAAAAGCTCAACTTCCTGGTGGACTATAGCTCAAAAAGCTTTCTCTGTCTGCAGCCAATTCCAAGGATTGTAGCTGGAGTCTTTTGACAGATGAGCTGAGGTTTGCTTTTCCCCAGTGCCTCCTCGCTCCCCAGCTCACTGCCCTGCTGCCCATGCCTGTTCCAGCTGCCTGCTAGCTCCCATTGCGGGAGACACTGAAACTGCGCACGTGTTGCTTTTTGAAGTGCTTTTGTTCATATTACCGTATCATCCAGGTAGTTCTCATCAGAAATGGCTGTTCCTCAACTGGATTTGCCCATCCTGAGTGTGTGCTGATGGATGTACCAAGCACCGGGGAGCTGAGAGGTAAGAAGGCTCAACAAGGGGACTTGTCACATCACGTAACTAGGTTTCAGTGATGCAGACCAAGTCTTCTTATTTATGAAATCCTCATCTGCTTTGTGCTAATTACCTTTTCTAATAAACCACTTACTGCACTAACACCCCCATGAATCCTGCTGAGATTAGCAGAACTACACAGAGGGTCAGTGAAACATCTGACCCTCCGCTGTCAAACTCTGACCAGGCAGAGCTCTTACAGAGCACACCGTGACTATGTAAACTGTTAAACAAAAAGCCCATCAATCTGTCCCCAGACAACTAGCAGTGACATGTCTCCTGTTTGTCAACTACTGACTTTTAAGGTTACATCGCAGGGTTGCTTTGGTGGCACCAAAATCATCACCCAACTCTGAAAATCCCCGGGCACTGGGATAGGCACAATGCCATCTCTTTCTGAGTCTGCTACCGAACGGTTAACATAGCCATTTCAATAATTTCCTCCTGATAGATATGTTTAAATAACTACATCCCTCACTCGGTAAAAATGAGGTCAGCTCCTCAGACATTTTTCTCCATAAGCAAACCAATCTTATTGAGCTCTTTTCTTCATTCAAATTTGAGGTGGTTTTGTGGCAGAAACCTTAATTCAGAGATCCTGAAGACTCCTGCCGCTAGTAGTTTAGACTGAAGATTATAAATCCTTCAGCCTGTACAAGTTCTCACTAAGCTAATTATTTGCTTCTTAAAAATCATCAGGTGATTATTATCTTTTTGTAAATCTAAAGCCATTCAGTTCTTTACCTTTATCAAAGACTTTCAGAACAGGCAGTACAGAAGATCTCAAGGTTTTATCAGGAAGCTTACACTGTGAAAATAGATGCAAGAACTGCCTCCTGGTAATGCTTTCCTACAACAGGTCATGAACATTTTCAAGGCTTTCATTATAAAATTTGCTTCACAGAGCACTGCGGAGTTGAACTTACAAAAGCCAACTCCCCTCCCAATCCCAGCTCACAACATTTCATTTAACAAGGGCTGATGAGTAAAACCAGCGGGGATGACACAAATTCCCCTCCTTGTTAGTGCTGCTCCATACAGGCATCCTCTCCCACTGAAAACATTCACAGACAATTTCAACAACCTTTTTGAATGTCAAAGGCATTTTCTAGTGATCAGCAATAAGGTAGCCTGTCAAAACCTTATGCCAAAGCTTGTATTTTTGTTCTTAAAATAGTCACACTACAGATAGCAAAAATCTTGCCACGGATAAAGCCCAAATCCAGGCCGAAGTAAATTTGGGGGTGGATGTATCTTGATACACAGAGATTTTCTTTCCTTTCTGCTCCTCCTTAGTTCACTGGCGAGCATTGTACTTCTGATCAGAGAATAATAAGCCCTGCTTAAAAAAGACAGTACCTTTTCAGCATTTTTAATGTGGCCAGAAAACCAAAATAACTCCTTCCTTTTAAGTCTAAGACAGTACATATTCTGATCCATTTGCATGATGTGAAAAGTTGCAGCTTTAAGAAAAAAAATGCATAGGAAATTTTCAACAGGACCATAAGATTTAGCAATCAGTAGCAGCTGCACTACGTGTTTCACCACTGTTATAAATTTAAGTTATTAGATTAATTTATTAAGGTACTATGTAAGAAGAATACAAGGCTTTCCTCTGGATCAAAAAGCAGTGAAGAAAAATTTAGTGAACTTGAGTGAATTATAATTCACTCTGCTAGCAGTTGTTTATTGTGAGGACTGAACTATATATCCATAGCATATTTACAGATCACTATACTTTGCTTTTTGAAAAATGTACTAAACAGTAGTCAGCAACTGAAGAAAAACAACATAACCATAATTTCACAGATAAATGTCTTAATGTTCATAGATGGATGCTTCGGTTTTTTCCCCCTTGTATCCCATTACACATGCGGTTAATACAACATTGTAACTGTTAGTTCATGTGTGCTATATTGTGGATTGAAAAAGATAAAAAGACTTCAATAAAAAGATCTCATTAATTTACCTATTTTTTATCTCTTATTACATAGCAAGTTTCTATACTAAAGCACCATAAAATGAAATGTGCTGTTATGTGTTCTCTTTTGTCTTATTAGCTGCTTTAACAACATTAAGAACTATTAATGGTGCTCTTACAATAATATCATACAATTCTGTTACTGCATTTTCTAGAGCAGAATCTGAGATCCTGCAGCTTGAAGGCCAGATGTAGCTCTTCATTTCACTCAGGCTGGGCAGCTACTGGCCAACGTCCCTGGGACCCCGTTAACGCACAGACCAGTGCAGGTGTTTGCATGGTCTCCCAGGCCCTAGCAACGAGAAGGTTCCCCATCCCTGCTCTAAAGGAACAAACCAGTTGATTTACAAGATCTAATCACAGAGTTTGAGTTTGGATTTGTCATCACAGGACCTTCAGTGACCAAATGATTTCTCTAAACACTCCACTGGTAAGAGGAGATGAAAACCAGAGCAAAATTTGTTTCTCCTTAGGAGTTGAATTGTGTTCTCCTTAGCTTCTCATGCTGATGAGATTTGCTTGAGGATCTTCAAGCTCCACGTGACATCTGCTATTAGCTTTATTTCTAAGATACTAAAGATACAATTCTTTAAGAAATGATGGGGTCAGCAGACTTCTCTGACAGAAGTGATATCGCCCTGTCTGTCAATGGACTGCTGAGCAAGCTCAGGAAGAGATCTGGGAGACGGCAGTGGGTGACAGGTGACAGTAGCAGAGCTGGAGCAGATCCAGGAGCCTGTAAACAAAATTCCCAAGAACCAGAGAATACTGTGGAGAGCTTGATGCAACTTCAAAATTCACTAGAGTTGGTTCAAATCAAGACCTACCCTGCAAGGGCACAGTATGCAAGTAAAGTATTAGGCATAAACACTGCTATTTCTAGTCTGATATATCTAGTTGCCTTGAGTTTTTTCATTAAAAAAATCAGCCACCTTGGCTGGTAAAACAGATCCCTAATTTTCTGAGTTTTCACTTTGCCTTTTTGGAGGAGGTTCCTGCAGGAGAAGGTGCATGCAGCTCAAAGCTGTTGCTGACTGTGGGTACAGAGAAGATTGTCAGAGAAGATTTGGGAGAAGTATTTTTCAAAATAAACTTGTTTAAGTATATTGCCTTGAAAAAATTCCAGTGAAAAAAAAGAGACCAGGAGAAGTACTGTATCTGTGGAGCACTCGCTAAAACACTATGCACAAAATCTTTTGGCACAAAAGTATCTCCTCACCAATTTACTTGCAAGTACTTGTTTCCTTTTCTGCTGTGAAATGATGTTCCTACACACTACTTTAAAATGGCCATCCATTATTAAAGATGCAGGAAGCAAACATCAGCAATTGAAAGGACAGGAACTTCTCCCATCTTTATGAACTGTAACACGTCACCTTTTTTACGCCCTTCTATTTCTTCCGTATCTTTTGGAGTGTATTTTTCTCCTTTCACTTTCCTTCTGTCAGAACGTTTCAGTGTTAGAAGTTAATGTGACCTGGTTGAGAGGTTCATACATCTGCTTCCATATTGGATGACCAGAAGGATGTGCACCTTTACATATCCAAATAAAGCCATATAAATGTTCACATTTTTTTATCACATCATTCTCCCAATCTTACCACTTCATTGCTTATCATACGCAGATATGGAAACCTTATTTAAAAAAAAAAAAAAACAAACAAAACCTCCTGAATTTCAGCTAATACTGATGAAATTTACATAATGGAATTTCCAACATTCATTCTTTTCCCTCAAATTAATACAGTTAATATGTGGAAAAATCTCTTCTTCTACTAGTCCATATAAACTAACCATGCAGAGTTCTTACATATCAGCCCTCAAAGTTATCTACCTTTTCCTAACAAAATAAGACTTAAGTAATCATGAACAAGAACAATCCAAATCTGCATTTCTTTTCAACCATGAGGACACCGAGGAGGAGGATACACTTAAAGGTCCAGTCTTTGATATGTTCTGCTCTCATTTACACTCATTCATAACCACGGCAGATAATCAAACAGCACAGATATAACAGAAAGAACTTGTCCTACTATTTTACTTCCTTCAGGTGTAAGAGAGAGTAATCATACCCACTGGACACAATCCTCCTCTCATATCCACAATCCAGACTTCTGGACTTCAGCAGACCTCAAGAAGAGGTGCTAGGTTGCCAGCACCCTTATTATATGACGCAAAGCTGACAGGCGTTAATGAAATGTGGAACAGAAAACTGCAGAAAGACACATAACTGTAATATTTAGTTATAATATTTGTTGAGGGCTTTGTGCCCACTTTAATAAAACAAATGTTCACCACTTTATAATGTGATTGACAGGCAGCAGCATTTTATATCAACTCTACTGAAAACAAAGCTCTTTATCAGCATTGTGTTCTCCTCCCATTTGTGGAAGAAATATTAACTTTATCTCGTGGTTGTGCATGCAGGTATCATGGCTAAGACCTTCATGTGTATTTGAAAGGAAAGTTTATTTTTCAGCTTGTCTGCAAAAGATAAGATTCAAACCACTCTTACAACAGATAAAATCAGGAACATCTCCACCTGTCATGAGATATAGCAGTGCTACCACCAATAGAAATTGAGACCATAAACAATGCTAAATTATTTGGATAAAATTTCCATGTGATAAAATATTGTTGTTATTAACAATATTCCTTTGCAAATGTGCACCTGGAGTAGATTACACTGAAGGGACTGAAAATCCTGGCAAGGGTATTAAAGCTCCTCAGGCATCTGGGGAGTTATTGTGGCTCTGGTCAATTAATTCACAGAATGCCAGAATAGCCAAGGTTGGAAGGGAGAGATTAAGGAATTGCTTAATCCAACTCTCCTGATCAAAGATGGATCAACGAGAGCAGGTTACTCAGGACCTTGTACAGTCAGGTTTTGAGTTATTGGTCTATGTTAAGCATCTCCTGCAGTGGGGAAAGAAAGAGGCTAGTTGCTGGAATGGAGGAGCAGTGAACCTCTTGTAGAACAAAAAGTCCAACATGCAAGTTAAATACCAAAGGCTTCCATAGCAGCTTCACGTCTTTCAATGCAACTTCCAGGCTCACAGGAGATACTTAAGATGCAGGAACAACATCACATATAAATACACCTCTATCAATATAGAGGTGCAGATAAGGCTATTAAAGGTTGCAGTACTACCTGCAGACCTCCCCTTGCTTTGGTAGTCTTCTTATTTCACATCTTTAAGTTTTCCAGTCTCAAAACCAAAAATGACAAAAGGTTCCAAGCCTTCATTATTCCGAAACCCCTGTCCTTTCTTCTGAATGCGGATGATGTGGAGGACAAACAGACATTAGTTGGTAACCAAGCTGCTATTCACATAAATTCCCTGACATATTGCCCAATTTATTTATGTTTTCCTCTTAGCATTCACTAAGAACTTTAGAAAAAAGGAAATTCTACAGTAAACAGACCAAAATAGAATTTTTTAGGTCCAATCTTACACTCCAGTATGTCAAACACCCCCTCCTGATGGAAGAACAAGTAGAACAATGACCGTGTAAGAAAATTAACATCAGTATGTGCACAGCAGTTTCTCAGCTAAAGCAGAAAACAAATTCTGGCCAGAGCGAAGTCAAATACAGAAGAATGAGAAGAATGCATCTCTTCTATAATACTGTAATAAAGGAACAAATAACTAAAAAACCCAGCAACCAAAAAGCCCCAGCTGTATAAAATTGACATCTGATAAACTGTTGAAAAGGGATTTATTCTTCTGGACTCTTCTCCGATTAGCCTCAGCTTGGCTCGTGCAAGCAGCACGGTACACAGCAGCGCAGACTAGCCCTGTGTTTTTCGGCATGCTGTTTCTTCATGAATCTGGCATGCTACTGACTACTGCTATTGAAACAGATCAGTTACATTTGCGCTCTGGAGGGGATAAATTGCATTCTATGTGTTATTTTTCCAGTGTTTCATATAAAATACAACATACAATTAAAGAAAATTTAAAGAATTGTAGTCCAGAATCATTGTATAGTGTGTCAGCAATATCTGAATAGAATTAATCCTTTCATAAGCTTCCATGTTCTATTGCCAGGTAAAAGCTCATTCAACTATGTTTACTCTCAATATGTGTAAGCATGTGTAGCAATCAGAAAAAACTGCTAATTAGGCTAATCATGAGCACTTCTGAGGAAGTTACAGTTTCCTGGAAACTAGTTTCTGAATGTCTGTCTGAATTTAAATTTTCTGAAAATAATTAAAAGTTGTATGTCTTGACAAATACTTGCACTTCCCTCCCCTGCATTGGATAATACAACACTGCTAGGAATCTGCCTCAACAGCTAGGACTCCCTCCTGAAGCGACAGCACTAACGGTGTCCTTAAAAATAACTGCTAATAACAGGACTGGAGTACTCCATGGATGGGTACAGGCACTTTGGGAAGGACAGACTGGAAGGGCAAGTTGCTCTCTTTGTGAGAGGGCAGCTGGGATGCATGGAGCTCTGCCTTGGGACACCGGCTGAGCCAGCTGAGAGCTTATGGTGACACTGTGGTGAGTGTCTGCTACAGATCGCCTGATCAGGAACACAAGGACAGTAGGTCCTGAGGTAGGCCTTCTTCAGACAGCTGTTGGAAACCTCATGCTTGCAGGTCCTGGTCCTCATGAGAGTTTTCAGCAACCGCAATATCTGCTGGAAGTGCAACACAGCAGGGCACAGGCAGTCCACGAGGTTTCTGGAATGCGCTGATAACTTCTTGATGCAGATGACTGAGGAGCCAAGGAAGGGAAACACTGGGCTGGACCTCATGCTTACAGACAAGGAAGAACTGCTGAGGCTGTGAAGGTCAGGGACAACCTTGGCTGCAGTGACCATGAATGGTGGAGTTCAGGATCCTGAGAGAAGGGAAAAAAGCTTCAAGCTCCCCCAAGCTCAGGAACGGACCATACCAATGTGCAGGAAATCAAGCAAGGGTGGCAGGAGGTGTGCACGGATGAACAGGGAGCTCCTGACTAAACTCAGACATAAAAAGGAAGTGTACAAGAAGTGGAAGGAGGACCCAGGTGACCCAGGAGGCATATAGAGACACTGTCTGAGCATACAGCAATGGATTTAGGGAAGCCAAAACCTACCTGGAGTTCAGTCTGGTGAGGGCACATTCAACTGGCAACAAGAAAGGCTTCTACAGGTGTAACAGCAGCAAAAAAAAAAACAAGAAAAAGAAAAAAAGCCTAGGGAAAATAGAGAACCACTGCTGAATGATGCAGAGACCTGGTGGCAAATGATACAGAAAGGACTGAAATACTCAATGCCTTCTTCATCTCAGTCTTTACTAGTAGGACTTGCTTTCAGGAATCCCAGGTCCCCAAGACCAGTAGGAAAGTCTAGAGCAAGGAAGATTTAACCTTGATGGAGAAGAATCAGGTTAGGCAACACTTAAGTGAACTGGATATACTAAAGTCCATGCATGGGACATGACAAGATGTGGCCAATGTCATTGCGAGGCCACTCTCAATACTCTTTGAAAGGTCGTGGTGATCAGGGAAGGTTCCTATTGACTGGAAGAAAGCAGATGTCATTCTGACCTTCAAGAAAGGAGGATCCCAGGAATTACAGGCTGGTCAAACTCATCTCAGTCCTTGGGAAGGAAGACAGAAATAAATCCTCCTGGAAACCTTTTCCAAACACATGAAGGACAAGATGACTAGGAGTAGTCAGCATGGATTTATGAAGATGAAATTATGCCTGACTAACCTGATAGTCTTCTGCAAGGAGATGACAGGCTTGCTGAGGGAACAGCAGTGGATGTGGTCTATCTTGACTCAGGAAGACTTTTAACACTGTTTTGTACAAAATCCTCATAGACAAGCTGATGAAATACAGGTGAGATAAATGGACAGTGAGCTGGACCAAAAACTGGCTGAACTGCCAGGCTCAGAGGGTTGTGGATTAGCAGCAAGAAGTCCAGCTGGAGGCCAGTCACTAGTTGTGTACTCCACAGGTCAATATTGGGGCCAACGCTATTTAACCTCTTCATTGACGACCTAGACAATGGAGCAGAGTACCCCCTCAAGAAGTTTGCAGATGGTACAAAACTGGGAGGAGTGGCTGAGAGACCAGATGGTTTTGCTGCCATTGCGGGGGACCGAAACAGGCCGGAGAAATGAGCAAACGGGAATCTCAAAGTTCAACAAAGGGAAATGCCGAGCCCTGCAGCTGGGCATGCTGGGGGCCAACTGGTTGCAAAGCAGCTTTGCAGAAGACAACTTGGGGATACTGGTGGACACCAAATTGACCATGAGCCAGCAATGTACCCTTGTGGCAAAGAAGGCCAGCAGCCTAGTGGACGATATGAGGCAGAATATGTTCAGCAGTTTGAGGGAGGTGGTCCTATCCCTCCACTCAGCACTGTTGAGGCCACACCTGGAGTGCTGTGTCCAGTTCTGGGCACAGAGAGACACAGACATACTGGAGCTGAGCCCAGTGAAGGGCCACAAAGATGATTAAAGGACTTGAGCATCTCTCAGAAGGGGAGAGGCTGAGGGCTGGGACTGTTCAGCCTGGAGAAGAGAAGACTCAGGGAGAATCTTATCAATGTATGTAAATATCTGATGGGAGGAAGTAGAGAAGATAGAGCCAGACTCTTCTCAGTGGTGCCCTGTGATGAGAGGCAATGGGCACAAATTGAAATCCAGGAAATTCCACCTAAACATACGGAAAACTTTTTTTTCTGTGAATGTGGTCAGACACTAGAATAGGTTGACAAGAGAGGTTGTGGATCTCTATCCTTGGAGAAATTCAGAACCTGACTGTACATGGCTCTGAGCATCCTGCTCCGGCTGAGCCTGGTCTGAGCAGGTGGGTTGGACTATATGATCTCCAGAGGTCCTTGCCAACCTCAACTCTTCTGTGACTCTGTAATCTTTGTGTAGTCAGTATACAGATGTATAGATAGATGGAAGAAACTCAGAAGTCACTAATATTTTCTTAGTATGCTTTCTGCAGCAAGCTTTTTATTCAGACCTTAAATCTTAAGATTTAATATGCTTTAAAAGTGTATTAGCATTAAAAGTATAGTTAGCATTAGAAGCTCTTTTGTATAACTTGTTCTATGAACTTCTTCAGAGCTTTGACTGAATATTCCACAAAGTATCACAAATTCTGCTCTCCAGGGCCCACTAAAGTACACCTTTTCTTTCACTTTTATTTTCCAAATTTATTACCAGACAACACTGTCACCCATTCTAATGAAGAGGGTAATGCAATACTCATACTCCCCTGCAAGGTTATATATATATATATCAATGCAACATACAACTTCAATAAACAAATGAAACATTCTGTTCATTTGTCATTCTGCAATAAAATATTCAAGTTAAGTCAATTGCAAGAAACACTAACTCTCATCTTCTATCTTTCTCTCAGATGCACAGGAAGAAATATCATCTGACAGGCTGAATTCTGAAAAGTGTTGCTTTGTGTGTTCACCATAAAATAAGGAAAAAAATGACAATTTAAATTACAGTCAAAGGTTTAGTTGTCAAGGGTTCTAATACAATCTAGAAAAAAAAAGAATAATGTGTCTACTTAAAGATAAACTGAATTAAAATTATTCTGCTGTTCTGAAGGAGCATTAAGCAAGGGCACAGGAGACCTAATCTAAATTCCACAATTTTCAGGAAGAAAAAGGAAAGTTTTCTTGCTATGAGATAGATAAAACACTCAGAGATTCTCACTGAAATAAAATGTAAAAGATGTAAAAAATGCAGACCCAGGCAATCTACCCACATACAGCAATGAGACCATACTGACAACAAAATGGACTGAACAGAATGAGAGGAAAATGCAATAAGCTCGAAGCTCTGTAAAATCTGCAAAGATGAAGTGAGGAGGAAGAGGACCACTCTGAAGTCACTTACACATTAGAAAAGTGTTGATATCCATGAATTTTTGTTAAAGAGTAGTTGTTTAAACAGAAATATTCCGATCAGAGAGACATCAAGTAGTGCTAAGAAATGCGGTGGCAATGACCTTGCTTCGAAACCAAATAACCCAAAGAAACATATAGGGAAAAAAGGGGGAATTAATAAGACTCTTTTCTTATTAATAGTCAGACACTGACCCAAATTCAGACTTAGTGACATCCATGCAACAAGAGCTAATCACACAAGAAACAGATTTCGACTCTTGAACATAGCAAGCAGCTTAAATGTGATGTTTCATATAGCATGAAGATGAAAATAAAACAAATCAACCCAGTCTAACTGAACACGGAGGCAAAAGGGAACAGAAAACATGGTTTATTTTGTTTTTACTGAAAATAGTCTTGAGATACTTCATTTGGTTTCTGTATTCTATCTGACAAGTCTTGCAAACGACACTGATGACTCTGACTTTGCATGCTAATGCAGATGCACGATGACACACCTGAGGCTTTCCAGGGTAGGGTGTGCTGCCAGCTCTTCATATATCTGAGCCTGCTAGGGCTGCATCCAGGCTGCAAGAAGCTAGGAAACCGCTAAGCTTAAATGCTCATTGCCTTCTGAGAAGATAGCTACAAAACCCATCTCACTAATTTTGATTTCCAATATCTTTCAGGTTACTCAATTTTGCTATTCTCGACAGTCTTGTGTTCATTCCAGAAGTTGGGAGTCCACCCAGGAAACACTTTAGGGATTTGGGATAAATAGTATTGTTTGGGTTTGCAGGATGATCTCTGTCAGTGGCTTTAATACAGTCACTATGCTTCTAATAACAAGGTGCAGAAAACAACTACAAAGTCTACTGACTTCCTTTATAAATTCTACCTTTTTTTCTTACAAAAAGTCTCACAGTTGAAGTCTAAAGGGCTTTGGGTTGGGTTTTTTATTTCTTTCTTTGTTTTTTTCCAGAACTCTGGCTGGACTGCACATTTAACAGACACGTCACATTCTGGCAACTATGTGACTGTACAAGAATGTGCTTGCCAGCTGTGGGGAATTGCAGCTTTAGAAAGATCTGGCAGAAAGCGACTGCCACTGGTGGCTGTGCCCCTCCTGTCGTGCAACGCTGACTGGATTGTGCCCACTGGATAAAGCAGACTTTGGCTCTGCATGATTTCTGAACACTACAGAAGGAAAACAAACAAAATACAGGCAACTCTTAGTTCTCTGTGGTCAACCTATCTTTCTCAGCTCAAGAAGCAGTTTAGGTGTTTCATGGTGCCTGGAATTGGAACTGGCAAACCCTTCAAAGCCAGGCAAGCTGCGCACATGTAACCAGGAGCACTGAGGAGTGAGTGGCAGTCAGAGACAGTGACAGCTAGCTACGAAACTGCTACACTGAAATTTGAAAGTGCAGGAGTTTCTTCATGAAAGTGCTATTTTAACCAGACACTTAAAAGAAGATGGGAACAAGAGAGTTTGTAACATATCTATGGTGAAGAATTGGTCTTGTCATTTGAAGTGGAGCAGCGAAGTAACAGACCTGGTTGTGGCTGACATCTGATCGAAAAAACTCAGAAGGGAGTTACTGGGATCCCAGATTTAGCCCTTTAAAAAGCCACTAGGATTTGTCTAGCAAATAAATTACCTAAACAGAACTTGGGATCAGAAGACCTGTGGGACAAAAAGGCATGTGGAGGAATCTACAATAAACATTGCATTGCACCTGATGGCACTAGACAAGGCATCTCTTCTTCAAACACCATGCCTGGTGTTTGAAGAAAGGCTGAAGGACGACACAAGTCTGCCCACACCAGCTGAGCACTCACACCCCACACAGGGCTAAACTAGCAACGCTGCTGGCTCCACAGCAGTCATGAATGAAATCAACAAAGTATCATACCATTAACCTTAAGGCGGTCCAAGGCAGATAAGCCAAAATGGCACCTGAAATAATGCCTAGTGCTCAAAGTAAATGCACAGCTAATGAAAAATAAGTGTAGTTTTGGAGTTAAGTGGTGAGCAAATATCTTGTAAGCTGTTAAGTTAAATACACATACGGATAAATAGATAATTGGAAAAGACTCAGTTTATAGCTTTTACCAACAAAACGCGTATGAATTAAGAGGATAAAAGCATGCCTTACTCTTGGTCTTGCTCAGCTATACCCTTCTTTGGAGAGGCAAGGAGCAGGGAACTGAGGAACATCCTGCCATAACATATCAGCATCATAAGAGTCCAAATGACCTATAGTTTTATAACATCAGCAATTTATGCTGCTTACCACACGGCAACAGCTTAAGAGGAGTGACAGTCACTTGCTACTCTGACAAACAAGCAAGGGAGTAGGTAGTTCTGGTTCTCCAGAAGGGAAATGAAGACTAGCTAAATGTGCAACCCTGCCCCTGTAAGGCTACAATATAAGTAAGAGTGTGAAAGAAACATTTGGATGCCTTAACCAGGGAAAACCTGGAGGACATGGACTAGGCCAAATGCTGAGGCAACTGTGCAATACTCTCACCTTCAGGAGACATTATGGGTCATGGCACAGAGGTGCTGTATTTGTACAAAGCAAACTGGTATCAGAGGACTGGAAGCACCATGACTATGTTAGTGAGGTGCACACCTCACCTATTTGTTGAGTTAGGTTTTTTGCTCAAGTTGGCCTCAAGTTGTGCCAGAGGAGGTTTAGATCGGATATTAGGAAAAATTTCTTCACTGAAAGGGTTATCAAGCACTGGACCAGGCTGCCCAGTGCAGGCTCTGCTGCTTTCAGGTATCTGCAGGACATCATACTTTATGGGAGAAAATCAAGTGTCAGCACTTGTTTGGTACTCCTGCACCATGCTTCAATGCATGGCACATGCCCACTGTCTCCTCTGGGTAAGATATAGGTGGTCTTGGGCATGCCTAGATTTTCAGTCAGAAGCACAAAAGCTGGTTTTTAGCACAAAAACCATTAATCTATGTCAGTGTCGTTTTGGTACAGGAAGAACTCTAGAACAGCTGTCCAAGAGTCTAAGTGTCTTTGATGAGAGCTAGGGGTTCTGGGCAAAGATAAACAAATACCAGAATGCCACATGAGAGAAACAGCAAGAACAGGAACAAAGTTCAAAGAGGAGTATAAATAGACAGTGGCCATCACCATCATGTTTCCCTCCCTAGATGAGAAAAGGATATGAAAACGCATAGAATGGTCAACAAAGATTTTGTGTCTTGCCCATATCAGCGATCCTGGTGGTGCAGCTGTGTAGCCGATGTGAGTGCAAATCCCAATGAAGAATGTAAAAAACAGTACGAGTTTGTTCATGGGGCTTCCAGCCCTGAGGCATCATCATAGGAAGCAAACAACTTGAACTGAGCGCCAGCCAATATTTCTGAGGAGGGACACTGACAGTTTCCTTATAACAGACCGAGCCACGGACAAAACTGAACATCACATAATATATGTCCTTGCAAAACCCTACATTTTAATACATTCAAATGGTAAAACGACCAATGTCTCTTCTTCATGGGTATAATAGTTTTTTATTCATCAGAGGCCAATGCTAGCTGATACTCACCAGAAGCCATCAATTGCTACTTCTAAAAAGAGTTTGACAGTCACCACCTACAAGGTTTTGTGCTGGTTTTGGCTGGGATAGAGTTTTCTTCATAGTAGCTAGTATGGGACCATGTTTTGGATTTGTTCTGAAAACAGTGTTGATAACACAGAGATGTTTTTGTTACTGCTAAGCAGTGCTCACACAGAGTCAAGGCCTTTTCTGCTTGTCACACCACCCCACCAGCGAGTAGGCTGGGGGTGCACAAGAAGCTGGGAGGGGACACAGCTGGGACAGCTGACCCCAATTGACCAAAGGGATATTCCATACTGTATGATGTCATGCTCAGCATATAAAGCTGGGGGAAGAAGAAGGAAGGGGGAGATGTTCAGAGTTTGTCTTCCCAAGTAACCGTTACACATGACGGAGCCCTGCTTTCCTGGAGATGGCTGAACACCTGCCTGCCGATGGGAAGTAGTGAATGAATTCCTTGTTCTGCTTTGCTTGTGTGCACGGCTTTTGCTTTACCTATTAAACTGTCTATCTCAACCCACGAGTTTTCTAAGTTTTACTCTTCCGATTCTTTCCCCCATCCCATTGCTGAGGGAGTGAGCGAGCGGCTGTGTGGTGTCTAGTTGCCCGCTGGGCTTAAACCATGACAGGTTCCCAGAGCAATACATAGGCTATTTTCTCAACTAGAAAGGGATGGCTGGGACAGTGTAATTCCAGCCCTTTTATCAGTTTCAAGGCTCTCAGCACTACATGGAGTTTTGTTCAAAGCCAACAAGAGAGTGATTTTTGAGGTGCTAGAGAAATATGTCAGAAGGAATATATGATGGTCATTTAGGGACTGAAGGAAACCACAGGAGAGCTAGAAAACACATGGTTTAATAAAAAAACAGTATAAAATATAAAGTCCAATACAGAATTTTATGAAAAAAAATATGAACAGTGGCATGAAAAAGGGTCTAAAAGATTGTCACATATGCCAAAACTAGAAAGACAAGTCAAGCAGAAGAACAGAAGATCTCCTGCAAAAATGTGGGCACAAATTTGTTTGCAGCATCTGGAAAAAACAGCTCATAGATTTTTAGCCTTATTTCAGTGAGGCAATGGTACCAAACAATTCCACACTTCTACATATCAACTCTCTTTTTACTAGCCTTGGTGAAACTGCCACGGTGCCTTCTGACATCGGCTCTTGATTGGAAGCTGTGAATTTACGTAATTTGAACTGAAGTATGATTTCAGACAGGTAATGCCAATTTGCATTATCCACAACCGAACAGTAGAAAATGATGTCATAGTAATGCTGAAAAACATATTGGAGAAAGACCTTGGTCCACATACAGCAACAATGCAGCACCAATGAATCCCTGGTTGCTTATTTTGTAGAATAGAAAGCTGAAAACAAGAACGCCTGCACTGGAAAAAATTGATGCCAGAGCCAGAGGGGCCTAATGGATATATAAAAAGATAGGCAAAGAGAAACAAAAATCTTAGGAAGATTTGTGATCACAAGAGTGGCTGCCACTTCCCAACAACTCTGTGCAAGCCAATGCTTCAGGCAGAGGCTGCCAACAACAGGGGCTTCACCAGCAGCAGCCCTGCACTCATGGGAAGTTGTAACCTCCCCCAAGTGCACCTGGCAGGTACAGGTGGCATCTCCCTGAAATCCCAGCAAGGGGGAGAGAGATTGTTTTGCTGAAGACGACCTTGGAAAAATAATAGATGTTGCTGTTGCAGAGGTCAAGTGCAGAACACAGCTCCACCAGAACGACTGTGCTGCTATGAACTGCCAGAGCACAACGGTGGTGATGGCTGGGAAGAGACCCAGAGGCCCTTGAGTAACTCAGTGCTGCTAGCTAACTTAATTCACACATTACAAATGGGAACTCAAAATTTTACACTGATTATTAACTGCTAATATTTTTAGATTTGCCCAGAACCAGAGGCTCCAGCTTGAATTGTATACAACTAACTGCAATTACGTACAGAGGCTCACATTGTGCACATGAAAGAGGCAGAACTCAAGTCAAGAAAATCCAAAACTCAGCTGCATGTAAAAGCTGCCAGTGCACTGTACTGTAATACTCCGCAATAGCAAAAGAGTTTTAATTTTTAATACAAATTTCTGTGGTAATTTTTAATTGAAAATATTACAGATTAGCTCTAAAGGGAATAGCTTGATACTTGCAACTGAATTAATAAATACTGAAGCTTTCTTCAGGACCTACTGTCTATGTATTCCTGAACTTCAAGCAGCCAAGGCAGCTCTGTCTTGGCCTTTCCAGTTCAGCTCATGGATCTAATACACTGCACCTAAAATTCTTAGAGCACCTTGGACATCTTTATGAAAAGCATATATGAGGATAGCTCACCGATGTGCAGACTGGTACAACACTGACAAGCTTTACCCCTCTGTGTGTTACAGCATGGCAACACAGCATTTTATGTCACCAATGGTTGGTTACCACTCATCAGATAAAGACTCAATTTTTTAAGAACATAATGGCAATTTTTGGCCTTCACAATAATCCAGAAAAGAGCAACTAATATCAGAATATTTGGTCCAGGTACTAGTTTTCCCAGTACTAAAGATCTGCATTAGGGTAAGTGATCAGGACTAATTTCAAAGCAGCTGGTGTGTCCCATTAAACAGTACAACTATAAATACGTCATTTCAGTTTATAAATATGCTTAATTTCTCAACAGACCCATACTAACACGAATGCTATCATTTCTATTGCATGTTTGTAAAATAAAGGCCAAATATAGGACTAACCAATAAATTATATAGCTTGATCAGTTGTATAACACAGACCATTACATTTTTCTATAGAAACTCCTGTAATGTGTAGTAGTATTTAACTATAAGATAGCTTCCAAGGAGGCATTCAGTCCTGATCTGAAAACAGCACAAAAACCTCCTCATTTCTTGTTAGGTTTTTCTCTAGCTAAGCACCCTTCTGAGAAGAATTTGTGCCAGATTGCTCATTTGAATTTCTCTGGCTTTGGCTTCCAGCTACCAGATCTTATTAAACCTCAGTCCAATAGATTAAAGAGCCTTTTGTGACTACTTTTTCTCTTCCTGCTTGTTTATACACCACACAAGAAGTCATCTCTCAGTCTTCTTGCTGATCTAAAAAACAGATTAGGTTTCACAGTATCAAGCACTTTTCCCAGCCCTCAAGTACTTTCTGAACCACATCCATCTATTGCATATCTCCTTTAAAAATGCATCTCAGGAACAGGACATAACGCATTTGTATTCATCTCAAAGATGTCACCTCCTGCTGCGAAATCAATTCTCTACTGATAACCTTTAAAACTCCTATTCTCCTCAATTTTGTGTCTTTAATTAGTCCCTAACTATAATTTGCCCTTTGGCTGTGTTCAAGTGTATCTCTTTGACTAAGCCCAAGTTACCCAGCAATAAAGATTACTTTTCATTACTATCCTTTCTGAAACAAAATTTACCATTTCACCAAGCTTTGTGTTATCCACAAATTTTATGAGTAATCATTTTATGCTTGGTTCTTCATTGCAACTGAAAATGTTAAATAGTATCAGGCTTACTCCTGATCCTTCACAGTAGCCCACCAGAAGCCTCCCCTCCAGTCATGATTTTTCACTGACAATCAGCATATGTGATCTGCACATCTCTGCTTCCACTTAACTGTGATCAGCCCCTGTGCGTGGAGTGTGAGTCACACACTTAACTCCCTCTTCACACTCCTCCACAAATAGCCTATAACTCATGTATTGCAGTGTAATGCCTGGTTTCTCTTTCATGCCATAATCCCACCCAGTAGACAGCTGGGCAGCAGATACCTTGTTCCACCAACCAATTCTGTCCTTCCCATGGAATAAGAAAAAAACCCGTCTGTAGAGCTACATTACTTCTATTGCAAATGCATGCCTACCTGGAAGGAAGATGCTGCTGTATTGCACCACAGCACAGCACAGTCTCTCTGAGAGGATGTCTTCCAGCTCCAGTTCTGAAGCCCTTCTGCTATCATGTAATCTGATGTGCAAAACCAGTCCTTTCTCCCATTATCTGCCATGGTGCTCTTCCATGCCATCAACACAAAAGAGATCTGAAAGGTCTTGTGATACCTGTGGATCACTGTAGAGGGCCTTCCAACCCACTGGGTTTTTTTTTTTTTCTAATCATGATGGGAATATAATTTAATATTAAAACACCAGATACTTTCTTTATCTTCTCTTTGAACTTTCCTAGCCAAACTCAGTCTACTATGATAAAGCAGAATGTGTGCTATATTAAGGTGATTAAAAAAAAGCAGCCCATGGAACTGTACAGCTGTATCTACAATATTTTTATATAAATTAAATATTAATAGGAATATGGATGAGAATATTTTCAGGATCACAGTGCTCTAATAATCTTACATACTTCACATACCGCTGATTTTTTGCTTAAAGATAATGTTTATTAGCCCCACTTCTACACTGTGCTCCATCAGGATTAATTCTGCACTGAGTGTCTTTATAACAGTTGCGCTACATTTTATTAGTTCATACATATGGAAGTGGATATTTTATTCAGAAATATGAAACACAATCATTATGCTGTCTAGTTAAGGCTAGTTATTGCTTGAGAATGGCAGGGATACAAAAGAGCTAAATAGGATTTTAATAATGCAGATTTTATTGGGAAAAAAGCCACAATAAAACAGAATGTGACTCTGTTATTTAATCTAGAAGAACTACCAAAATGAGAATTTTATCTTGAATATGCATCATGTAGGAATGCTATATGGAGTTTACTAAACTCTCTTAAGTTGTTGTCTAAGGCCCACAAAAATAAACAAACTAACTCGCAAAGGTTTGCAGCAGGCAAGAGAAATGAATTATATTCAGGAAACAAATGAATTAGGTTAAGACATGCTAACAAGAAAACAGATTTTTCCACAACCAGCCTAATTAGTGAAACTTTGTTCCTTATGAATTCCTACTGTATGTGCATACATTTTTGCAGCAAGTCCAACTCCCTTCCTCCCTAAACTGCATCTCCCAGCCTTTCACTCCGTCCCCAGCTGTTTAAGCCCCTGTTTCTCCGCTGTTTCCTCCAGCAGCCAGGCACGAGGCACAGCATGGGAGCTGCCAGCAGCACGTGCCCGCTGACTGCCCGGGGCACATCAGGCCTCTAAGAGAGGGACCTGCTGATGCTGCGGGTTTCAGCCTTCGCTCTGTGGGAACATTCATAAGATCTGTTTTCTGCCCCAATGCTGTTTTTTACAAAGCTTTGTAGGATGTAGTGCATACAACCTCTTCTTCATTGCTATCTTTGAACTCTCTCTTTTCGTAAAAAAGAAGCATCAGTGATGTGAGCTTCAAATAACGCAAATGACATAAGAATCCACGTACATTTTCCATACACTGCTTTACTACTTGTTTAAACAAGATGGGTAAATGTGTATGGCAACAAACTGCTACATGTGGAAAAAGCAGTGGAAGAGGACAGAGATGCCCTGCTTTCACAGAAGATTTTAAGTTCATAATAAATACAAAAAGTAGCACTGTGCCCTTGTGGCCAAGGCGGCCAATGGCACCCTGGCGTGCATCAAAAGGAGTGGGGCCAGCAGGTCGAGGGACGTTATCCTCCCCCTCTACTCCGCCCTAGTCAGGCCACATCTGGAGTACTGTGTCCAGTTCTGGGCTGCCCAGTTCAAGAAGGACAGGGAACTGCTGGAGAGAGTCCAGCAGAGAGCTACAAAGATGATCAGGGGACTGGAGCATCTCTCTGATGAGGACAGGCTGTGAGACCTGGGTTTGTTCAGCCTGGAGAAGAGAAGACTGAGGGGGGATCTTATCAATGCTTACAAATATCTAAAGGGTGGGTGCCAAGAGGATGGGGCCAGACTCTTTTCAGTGGTGCCCAACGACAGGACAAGGGGCAATGGGCACAAATTGGAACACAGGAAGTTCCACCTGAATATGAGGAAAAACTTCTTTACTGTGAGGGTGACAGAGCACTGGAACAGGCTGCCCAGAGAGGTTGTGGAGTCTTCTCCTCTGGAAATATTCAAAACCTGCCTGGACACGGTCCTGTGCACCCTGCTCCAGGTGTACCAGCTCAAGCAGGGGGGTTGGACAAGATGATCTCCAGAGGTCCCTTCCAACCCCTACCATTCTGTGATTCCTAGAGAGAGTAATTCTAGATTAATGTAGGAAATAGTTTTTTTTTTTCCTCTTCATGTTTCACAAAGAAATGTAGAATTATTCAGGCTGGAATTACCTCAGAAAGTCATCCAGTGCTCAAAGCAGGCTTAACACTGAATCCAGACCAGGTTGCTCAGGGCTTTATCCAGTTGGGTCTTGAAAACCTCCAAAGGTAGAAATTCACAACCTCATGGGCAACCCGCTCCACTGCTTAATTACCCTGACAGTGAAAATGTTTTCCTTGTGTAACATTGACCCTGATGCTAATTTATATTGCATAAAGTTGAAATCTCCAATTTCAATTTGTCATTGTCTTTTGTTCTACCAATATATATCGCTGTAAAGAACATGGCTCCATCTTCTCAGTAACCTCCTTGTAGGTGTCGGAGTGCTGCTGTTAGGTCCCTCCAACGCCATCTCTTCTCCAGGCTGAACAAGCCCTGTTCCCTCAACCTCTCCTTGCAGGGCAAGTGCTCCAAGCCCTGACCATCTTGATGGCCTTTCACTGAACTCACTCAAGTTCACTGATGTCTTGGGAGAGTCCAAAACTGGACACAGCATTGCAGATATGGCCTAAGGTGTGCCAAGTAAAGGAGAATAATCACTTCCCACAATCTTCTGGCTGCGGTCCTCTGGATACAGTCCAGTCTGCTGCTAGCCTTCATTCTATTGTGCTGATCAGGGATGAGGATGTAGTTCATTCTTGGTTGCTTGTTCAGTCTTGGTCCCATTTGCTGAGCCTGTCAGCACAGGTGCCAAGTAACACCAAATAGCTGAATGAGCAAAGCAGAAGTGCAAGATTTGCTGCCCAATTTTGCAGCCTGTCCTCACTTCATATAAATGGAAGATGATCTCCCCTGTCAGGCTATTGCTTCCTCACACCATGTAAAATCATATAAACAACCTGTTAGGGTAGCAGAACTGCTGTGATGATGTGAGTCTTCCATAGTCTTAGGCTGTTTCTCTATATATCTGAGCTATAGATAACAAACCACCCAAGCAAAATCACCAGTTCTGTTACATCTTTTCTATAGTGCTCTAGTTGTTATTCTTTTTGCATCAGAAGTTGTTCAACCCAGAAAATACCATGAGGGTGTGGGATTTTCTGGATGAATTTCAATGTGAAGATGTGGCCAGACGCAGCATTATACAGTCAGAGTTTACCAGCCAAAGTGTACACTTGTAACCAGGGACACAAACAAAAAGGAGCTGCAAGAAGAGGCTCTATTTCAGTGGGAAAGCAGGGTTTTCCACCTAAAATGTGACAAGCCAAGCGTGCAACATGAAACACAAGATATTATCAGTCCTCATTCAGTTTACAAGCATAATATCAAACTTCCCTTATCTAACATGCCAACACTGTAATGAAACTGAGATAAAAAGATTAGCAAGCCTACTTCATCCAAGATGTCTAAGTACCAGTATACACATACTGCATTTCTCTTTGCGTCAATAAAAAGAGAGAATGTATCAGTAATTTTTTTCACTAAAGTTTAGAGAGTAAAAAGCATTAGGATTTTATCAAGCATAGCCAGAAAAGGCTTCAATTTTAAAGGGGACTGTAGAAGTGGAATTTGAAGTTGGGTCTCTGAATCTTAATGTCTGAAGTGCATGTGAATGCACTGCCAACCCTGTGGAACCCAGAATTTCCCACACATTTTTGCTGGCAGGCACTGATGCTCGTGAGTGTGCAGCCTGTTTGCTGCGATTGCCTGAAGAAAGCAGCCCCTGACTTATAAGCCATAAGAAAACAGAGTAAGTATATACACCATAGTGTATTGTTTTACCCACCATTGCTGTATCTAATCTCTTAGAAAGAATCTCTCTATGAACACTTTACAGGGAAACTTTTGAACACTTTTGAACACTCTACGAACACTTCTGTATTTTCCTATATCCAAGTAAAATATATTCACCTTCTGTGAAAAGGGGTTCTTGCACAATTTTACAGCTGACATATTTTTCATCAAATCATGTCTGCATTCATGGTTCTCTACTGGGATTAGTAGCACATAATTTGAGCAGGAATTTTGAGCAGGAATAGTGAGGAGGAATACACAGTGGTTTTAAAAATCAGAAACGGCGCTTGTTTATGATAATATTTGCAGCTCTTCCATCTAAGTACCCACACAGATTGCGCATACTCCCACAGAGATGGAAATTAATAATATGTGAAATACCTGTGCAGCTTGAGCGTCACAGTTCCATAAACAGTAGCAAAGCCCAGAAGACGAACCCATCTTAGGAGAACACAGCGAAATACACTTGGCTCAAAATACAAAATGACAACCTATAGAACAGAAAGATAGAGAGAGCTTCAGTACTGCTTCAATGCGAAAGTAGTTCTTCATTCAAATGCAGAATAGTTGCAAAACAGGACAGCAGACACATTTCAGCTCGTACTGCTGTATATTTAGGTTTTCTAGTAAAGTGACGGGATGATCAGATCAACCAGCTGGCACAGTTCTAGGCACCAACTCCTATTGAAGGGAGCTGGCAAAAGCCCTGTGACAGACTGTGAAATGACAACACTTCTAAATGCAATTCAACTGACTTTTCCTATCTGAGTGAAAACATGTACCTAGAGAAGAGGATAGAACAGACAAGGACATTTTCCTTGGGCTATTCCAGTAATATGCAGCTCGCCTAATTCTGGTTTGATAGACTGTATTTACTAGGTTACACTTCAAAGTCACTCCTTCTAAGAAACCTAGCAAAATGACAGCTGCTCATTATTCTCTGCCAACGATTCTGCCACACTAAAAATGATTGCACTAGCCTCTCTCTGTCCAAAATCCCCAAATCTCGATGTCATACTTGACTCTTTCTTATTCTTCCCCATATATTTTCCCTAAGCTATACCAAATCTCCCTATGCATCACCACTTCCTTAACGAAAATAACCTTTTTGTTCACTTACGGATTTCTCTAATCACAACAACAGAAAGGTCCTACTGGCCTTTTGCTCTGTTTACCAAGTTCCATGCATGAGGACAACACTCAATAAACAGTGACATTAAGCTACTTCTGCAGGTATAGTGCATATAAAAGCATCATTGCCAAGTAAAATGCCACCCTTAGCTAAAACAGGGCTGCTCAAATGATGGACTCGGTCACAGTCTGAACCAGGAGTCCATTTCTTCTCATTCCAACCAATGTTGTCCCTGGGGTCCTGAGGGATGATCCCATACTCCTTCCCACTTGCCCGGCCCCACCAGGAGCCTGCTGTCCCAGGGATTTGGCGGTACACTGCCCTTACCCCACCTGCAGACCCTGCTTGGTCCAGCAAAGCTAGATCCAGTGCATCCCACCCATCTGACCAGAATCTGATAAAATGACCCAATGCACTGTAGTACAAATTAATTGGGTAATCCTGGTCTAGAGAAAGAAAGCACTGAAACATTTCAGGCCATCTGCTACAGCTTCATTTAGAGTCAGTACATTCTGGCAGTAGAGGTACTATTGTGCCTACCGGCTGCCACATGATATTATTTTCCTAAGTAAATGCTTTTCTGTGTGGGAATTCAAGCCCAGGATATTGGCCAGAAGCCCAGGACTATGTCCTTTGGGTGACATAGACATATGTAGGAGAGTGAGGGCAAAAATGGCAGACATGTGGGCTGAGAGAGATAGAAGAAGCTGCTGTGCTTTGCTGGCATGTTTTTTTTTTACAGCAGAATCAAGCTATTTCTTTAAAAAATATGGTTTGTTGAATCAAACCATGGTGCAAAATCTAATCCCCTTTTTTCACTTTTATTGGACTGACATGTTTCAAGGTAGACATTTTCTGGGAATCTGACAAATTTTGCATGTAGGGAAGGGAACAGCGTGTAGCAAAAGGCCCACTTCTCCTTGGAAAACCAAAATGCATCCACACACTCATGAACATGCTTGTGTAAACAGAGCATCCAGCAAGAAGTTTCTCAGAAAGACCTGAATGATAGTAGTGACCTCTTATCCTAATATACAGTTATACACATTAGGACAGTTGCAGAACCAGAGCAAAGTCTGCAGCAGTAACCTGCCTCCTGAGGTTTGCCAGGGGGTAGAGAACACCCTGTTTCATCTTTGATTCTTCCAAAGTAGAAAAACAATGCCAAAAAAGACTGGCATGTAGAGACTCCAAACATTTCAAAGTTGATCTGAAAGCAGAATTTTTCAGATGATTGAAATGGGAAGCTCTGAAAACTTTCCAGGCACAGAATTTTCTGAACAAGGGCAACAGCTCTCTGCCATGAAATCTGACACAGCAATTTTATCTGCAGTTGCTTGTTGAAATATTAACTGCTTGTGTCTAGAGAATCTCATTGATTTGCATTGAACCATTTGTATGAGCAGCTGAGGCATTTGGCTAGCTATCAACCAAGAAAACACCACTTCCAATGCAGCATGGTGTGAGCTGGCATGTGGCAGCTCACCGTGAAGGCTGCAGAGGCAAGGCTCTGTTGGCGAAAACTGTTCTTATTTCCCCATTTGAATTTAGACACATTCGAACTACTCCTTTGCCCAGTGGTCAAGCACATTATGGAAGCTGTCAAAGACTTGATCCAAGTTTGATTCCCTTTTGGGTCTTTTGAAAATCTCTTCCTATGTTTGTATGATGGAGAATAGTTGCAATGCCCTCCCAAGGGCCAACATCCATTTCTACCTATTCTTCCATAACTTGCATGCAGTCTGGCATGGACCAAGGCATTGAATAGCAAGAATTGCTATACTTAGGTTTTGCCTGCTTCTCAGGCTTTCCAAAAGGTTATTCTAAGAGTATGTCCTTCCCATCAGGGCTCCCTGGGATGTTCAGTCGACTGCCCTCTCTAAGCTTTTTTCAGCATTAAGTCTCTTAAAATCACAGTGAATTTCAGGGGCACAGTGTTTAAGTTGAACATTCTTTAATGAACTGGAGCCAAGGGGCTACAGAAACACTGCCCTGGAAGCTCAGTACACCAAAAGCCATGCTCAAGTTTTTCATCATAGTGGAAATACATTCTTGCAAAGAATATGTATCTGGTGAAAAGTATGGCTGCTGCACTCCATCCCTCACTCTTCCTAGCTAAAAAACAAACAAAAAGAGAAACATAACACAGAGAAGTCTTGGTTTTGTTTCATACCAGCCTCTTCTACCTTCTGGCTACGAAAACCCCCATTCCCTACTGTTCTTCCCAGAGGTAAGCCTTCCTTAAAGTGACAAACAATATGTAGCAATAGGTTGTTAAGCTCTGAGCTAGGAGCGTAGAATGAGCACAGGATTCACCCACATACCCAGGCTGCTCTGAAGAGAACAAGGGAATCCCTCTGCAGTTCTAAAAGACTACTCTGCCCATCAAAAATCTGACAATAATTCATTTTCCCTTTTTTCTTTTATAATGCATTAGACCATAACAGCAGCATAAATCTCATTAAAAATGCTTAGAGGTTTTGCTGATGGATGTCACAAAACCTATTTACTGTACATAAAGAAATGTGATATCCTCTGCTTCGCCAGCTCCTGAAATCCGTTTAAATACTAGACATCAGTTTCTGTTCCTTAAACAGCAAAGATCTGGGGAAAAAATATTTGGAAACCAGAAGAAAAGTCAGACAGTGCCTGTTCGCATACCAGTTACTGCAGCTGTGCATGAGACTTCATAAACTGTAGCTCATCTTTGTCATTTGGACAAATGCATTTAGATGTTTGCTTTTAACCTCAACGTGTTTTAAGCTATTATTACCCTTACTACATTGTCCTAGTAGTCACGTTACCACTTGTGGAGTCAGAGATGAAAAGACTTTCTAAGGTCACCAGCTAACTATCAAGTATGTTTAGAGCTGGAGAATTACAGACACGGAAGAGAGACTTAACTTGCTGACACAGTGTTCAGCCAGCTCAGTTATTCAGCTGACACAATGAACAAGCACACAGGCTCTCTAAAGACATTGGCTAAAGTCAATATAGGCACCTCGCCCACTAAGGCAAATTTTTGTTACCAGGACAGGTAGGACAGTAAAAGTGCAAAGAGAACTAACATTGAACAATTTAATGTTCAAAAGCATAACGGACATTGTCCTCACAAAAAATGAGGAAATAATGAGTTTTCTAGCCTCAGTGCCATTGCTTCTTAAAAGATACACGGCATTTAGAAAGATTCTTTAAAAGGAAAAACAAAATCAGAATTCTGTAATGTTAATAGTGAGCAATACTTCCGTGCAACACAAAATATTCTTTTGGTTTTTAGATTAACTTTACTGTGCACGTTATAAGATGATTAATTTTGCCCTTCACCTTGGGGAAGAGGGATGAGGGAATGGACAATGCTATAATGTCTCAAAAGATCAAAAGTCAAAGAACAAATATTTTAAAAAACACATGGAATTGTCAGTGCTACAAATCCTAAACCTAAACATGAAAAATTTTGAGCAGGACCTTAACTCAAAAAACCCCAAAGTGTTCACTTTTGAACTCGTCTTATTTTTGCCCTCAGTTGTAGAATCATAGAACAGTTTGGGTTGGAAGGGACCTTTAAAGATCATCTAGTTCCTAGTGCCGTGAGCAGGGATGTTATCCATGTTAGGTACATGGAAATGAGATACAGAGCTTAGAATTTGAGCATCAGCATCATCTGGTTATGGACCCAAGGTGAAAGTCACCTGCCTTAGAGAAAAGCAATGCAAAAGCATTAATTTTTTTCTCATTTTCAAATAACCAAATTTCTCTTAAAATTGTGCCCAGTTAACCCAAAAACCTTTACAGGAAAACTACCTATTTTTTTATTTAACTTCAGAATTTGCTGCAAGTACTCTGCACAGTTCAACGCAGGACATGACGCAGCCATTTAAGATAATGCCTTTTGGGCTAATTCCATTAACAAGCATCTAGGAGATACTGTGAAGAGATCCATCCGATCTGTTCCACTGCCCAACACCATCTGCCCTTGCCTGACTGCAATAGCTGTCTTGGGCTGTCTCTAGGCAATCCTGCTACAGAACAAGCCATCAGATGCTTCTTCTCGGTATCCTGCTGTGCTTTGAGATGGGCACTCTTCTTTCTTCCGCCATGTTTCAGTAGTTTCTTTCAACACATAAAATATCCTCCAGGGTAACCTAGTACATCAAGTCACCTATTAATGCTTCAGTCCTAATACTGAGAAGGGATTTCCCGCAACAGAGATGCTGTTTGCAATGTTAGATAAGCTTGCCATCCAAACTCGTAACAGTCTGGCACTATGCTTTCCAGAAAAGGGACCAATCCACTTGTATGTGGGCACACTGCCATCTTAACAGATGGGCATGAATGAAGGCATTCATGAGCCTGTGTACACTATGGGCACCACATACCACTGTTCGAAACATGATTCACAGCTCAGAGCATCTGCTTAAATATTAGTGAATGCACAACTCATTATCCAATCCTGTACTACCAACATATATTTCCGGTGCAACTACACAAAACGTTTTAGAGGTATGATAACACCTGAATATATACTTAGGCTAATTATGTAAGAACACTTCCTTCCATCTTCATCCCATTTTTTTTAAACCACACGTGCTTTTTAAGCCATAATGTTTTACTCTAATAGGCCTATGGACACACAGTACCATCAAACCCTGTTACCCTTGCAAATCTCACCATTTTAAAGCAGAGTTGTGCTGGATCATTAGCTCAATGCCTCTATAAAGCACACAGTTGCTGCAAGAAACCACAGTAGGTTTGCCTCTGAATTGGAACTGAGTCAACTCCCCAGTACAGAGCATTGGAGGCACTCTGCTGCTGAGAGCAATGCATTTCAGATAAGATGTATGTCAAAGTCAAAATACTTACAGCCATTTACAATCTTTTGGGTTTCTTCATAAAAGAAGACAAGTTCTTCCGAGCTGCCCACACAAAGTCCAGCTTGAAATTCTGCCTACTGAAATCCTCTTTTCCCTCCCACTATACTTGCAACTGTACATAGGTTTTCTCCATCACCTGTCTTAAAACATATATTAAACCTCTGACTGTATTTCACCAAAGAGATGTCTTGCCTGTAAAGTGTTTTGGAAGTCCATGATGCAGTATAAGTGCATAATCACCAGC
The DNA here is from genome assembly GCA_013389945.1 of Fregata magnificens. NCBI lineage: Eukaryota > Metazoa > Chordata > Aves > Suliformes > Fregatidae > Fregata > Fregata magnificens. The sequence goes on from WAAD01011639.1 coordinate 126,930, forward strand.
ACTGGTGTAAAATACAAGGACAGACTTCTAGAACTTGATTCATCAGAATGCTTTGCTATCACTAAGTTTTATTATACTTTGGATTCATCCCCATCAGGCAGTAACAGCAGATCTCTAAAGCTCTTTATGGAACGTATTTTTTACAGTGGAGCTCATTTAGCCTCCTGGGAGATTCATGTGGTGATTAAGCAAACAGAACCTTCAAGATCATTCTCGTTTGACACAAGACTGCATACTTAGAATGCCTTTTTATTGATACATCTTCAATTATTTTCCCTCTTTTTGTTTTTCCTGTTAATAAGGCAGATCTCAGCTAACGCTTGACAGGGCATCTCTGAATAGGTTATTTTGCAGAAAATAAATGTCCACATTACTTCCAAGATGCCGTCATGTCTTTCCTCCAATTTGAAGAGAAAAAAGTGATATGTCATAGATCCTACCAGCTCTGGAAATATTCATTTATAAGTGACCTGAACACAGGATCTGAAATGCATTTATTTGCCATAAATTCTAGCCTCTACTTAGAGTTATTAATGATACAGCTTCACTGTTCGTATTTACGTTGGCCTAACGAATAGTATTCTAAAGTTAAGTAATAAAAAGTTAACATATAATCCACATTGTCTTTAAAAAGAGACATGCTTGCACTCTGTAAACAGATTTGTTCACAACAAATGAAGTGCTATGCCCAACAAGGCCCACACAGTAGGGAAGGGCATTCCAGGTTTTTTTCCTAATAATGGCTAAAACTTTGTCAGAAAACACTTCCTTAGCTTATGAGAGACATAAATTGATGCCCTGGCTGAATCAGTTATAAATGCTAAGGGTTGTAGGGTTCCCCAAGGGTGAATTCACAACCAAGAAGCCAAAGAGGATACGAAGAAAGACAACACACCAAGTCTGTATCCTCTTTGCGGAAAGACAAGCATAAGAACTAGTGTTACCAAAAGGATTAGACTCCTGCCCCAGGCAGCTGTGGGAACCATCTGGGGAATTGAGAAGAAACAGAAATCACCTTGAAACCAAGCTAAATCAAGAGACGGGTTATCACATACGTTCTCTGTATCTATCTCCAAACACAGAAATTAATGCCTAGCTTTTCACTGTAATAAAATAAACTATTTATCTTTAACTGTAAACTTCTCAAATACAAAGAGAGATTTCAATGGCATTGGCCCAGGGAGTGGTGATCCTAAAACAGTAAAACATGGTCATTCAGGAAGTATTAGGTCTCCTAGCCTAAGGGGCTATAGGCACTGAGCTGCTGGAGGTGGCAAATCCAGTTTCTTGGGGGCAAATGTTTGCTCATGAAAGGTGTCTTCCTCACCACTGTGAGTTATTGAATGCTTCTGTAGCATCCAGTACAAGACAGGGAGACGGTCTGAGGCTCAGAAGTTCCCTTGAGACCATGACAAGGTGTAGCACAATGAATAAAATACCTCACACTTAAAAACCCAAGACTGACTAAAAAAAACCCACTATACAAAAGCTCTAGTCACATCCCATCTTAAGAGAGAAGAGAAAATGAAGTCAGAATTGTATACTACTCCTTCCTTGTTCTCATTCAAATGTATTTCGGCTCCACCACCACCATAAAGCAAAAGAAGCAAATAAATACTTTTCAGGGAATCCAAACAGGAATGGGCTTGGTTGGCCCAATTGATCTTCTTAACCATCTGCTTTGATGTGCCAGTTATTTCTCCATCTTTGGTATGTATGTATCCCTCATACATATATTGGCTCACTTCTGATAGCCTCACATTCTTTGACATAGTTACCCTAACAGCAGCCTGAACAGCCTCAGAAGTCAGTCCCTGAGGACTCAAGAGTTGGCTGATCTCAGCAGTTCAGAGATTTCAAGCTGGCCAGATGTGGACTTGGCTGGACGTCAGAAGTTTCCACTGAAATCAACACATTACCACAGAAGGTTTAAAATCTGTTCAAACAATATTTTTAAAAACAGAAACAACTGTTGTGTTTGAAAATTTAAAGCCCACCAGCATCCATGCAGCTAACTGTGCACAGGGGGAGAATGTTTTTCCTGACTCATGTAGGTCACCAGCCGGAGCCTTGAAGCACAAAATGAATGTATAGTCCTTGATCTGATTTCAAAGGTACTTAGGAGCTAGCCAGGGAGTTAGGAGCCTTTGACTTCACTAAAAGGCAACTACCCAAATATTTAAAAAATATCTGGCTCCCTGTCTTCAAAAAGACCTGCAAGTGTTAAGAGCAGTGTAGATCACATTGATGCTCTGCACTCTTTCATTTGATGTTTCTTCTTCCTAAACTTATACACAAAGGCCTTGAATTACTTTCCCATTAAATATTGAAATATATGTGAAAATGTGGGTTTCCTGATCAAGCAAATGGTCAGGTTTTGAGTAGAGATTATTAGACATGCTCTGCCAGCAGCAACACTAAAAGCAAAGATAAGCAGGTGGGACATTCAGGGCTCCAGCCACATGCACACTAAGGATGAGAAAAGAAGCACAAGTGAAGTGTAGAGGAGAAGCTGAGCTCCTTAACCATTCAATGCTTCTATTTTCATGGTTTCATTCAAAAAACGTAATTCAAAATTAAAAGAAATAATTTCATCAGAACATTTTATCTAGGCAACAGGTATGTATGCATAGGCACGTTTTAAAAATTGTTCATACCAATGCAAAATTATGAAAGTGGAAAATCAAAGCAAGTTGTAAAGTCAAAATATCTTCTAAAATATTTGCTTCCTCCACCAGTTTTATAATCCAACTATTTCTTTCATCTGTTCAAATACATTTTCTTCAGTGTGACATGCCACTTCGGTAGACGACAGCATTCAACTGAATGTCCTAGTTTACCTACTCTGTATGCAGAAAAAATTAAAAAACTTTCTTATTGGATGCACTATTACCATCTTTTCTTAACAAAGATGTGGTCACCGAAGAAGCAGAAAAATAATCATTTTAAGGAGCTGAAACATCTCAAGTGAAAAAGACAGACATCTATTCAGCCCAGTCACTTGCCAAATACTTGACACATTTTAACAACAGGGTTAAGAATATGCTAATTTCTTTTTATGAATAAAGAAGGACACTATGCAATACAATATTTTATTAAAAACAAGGAAAATCTACCAATTCATTTTAAGACCATGTCTGTGATTTTAAGAAAAAGGAACCTTTTAAAAAGATAATGGTAAAGTAGTCTATATTAAAAATAAATCTTGCAAGAGCTGCAGCTAAATCAAGACATAATAGACTAAATTATTCAGAGCAACTTCCCAAGTATACTTAATGCAAGACACAGGTCATAAAACACTCACATAGACTTTTGCACTTCATTAGAATATGGCTGAAATCCCTACAAATATACAGTGCAGAAAAGGGTTTTATGCGAGTATTTTCAAATAGTGACTTCTACCTGGGAAAAAGAAAACATGCAGCTATTTAGAGTTCCAAAAATACCTTATCTCCTGGTCTTAATCTAACAAAGCCAGTGAAGTATTTAACACCAAATTTGTGAGAAAAAACTACCCGATGAGTTAGGTTCTTCAGGAATACCTCCTTTCTGGCTGCATGCTCTCTCTGAACTACATGTTAGGCAGGTTCACGAGCCAAGGTAGGAATTTTATTGACACCAGCTTTTAAGATGGTTACTTGGAAAAGAAAGACAACAGGGACAGAGCAGATCTTTGAAATATCCTGTTAAAGCACAGCAAAGAGTAGGACACAGAACTGGCTGTCACCCTCCGCAGGAAAGTTTTTGTCAGTATTTATTTTGACAACCAGTAATTTAGAAAACCTCTCTCTACAAAATACCAGCCGGACACCTCAATCCAGCCAGCGCTGATTAGTTTACCGCAGACATCACTGCTGGAACTATCGACTTTTCATTTTCAGTGTATGCACCTGTAGTAACAACAGCAGTGGGGACAAGCCAAAGGCCACGGTGTGACAAACCTCCAGAGGAAATGGTGGGAACACTCCACCTTGTAATGTTCCCAAATCAAGAACAGATGCCCGTCTGGGAAATCTGCTTTAGGTAAACTGAAGCTACTGGCTTGAATAGAGAGGTAATTGGGTGAATTGTGAAAATGAGTGACATACTCTGATGACATGATCTATGATCCCACTGGTCTTAAATCTATATTAACCATACTAAACAAATTATATCATTAATATAATTAATGAATTATGGGTAATTAACAAAGTCCAGAAGAATCCAGCCACAGCTGCAAACTCAAAATTCACTCCATAGTGAAAACTACAGAAATATGAAAGAAACACTATTTCTCTTCCTACTGACATTCTTACAGTTCTCATATCACACGGATATGAAAGTTGCTCCCTTCCAAAAGACTGTGAACAGTTTTCTTGGCTAAGAGGGCCAGAGTGCTCATATGCTTTAATTCTAGTCAAAAGAAAATTATTTTTAATATAAATCCAGACCAAAAAAATATTTATCCAGCATTGATCACATATTGCTAGATTATTATGACTGAGAAATGAAAAGAAATTTAGAAAAACAAATTTCTAGACTCAAAGTGATCAGGCTCTTCAGAGATTTTCTCTCAGTCACATATGATCTCCAGGTGATTTTTAAAGAACAGCATAAATCAGCTCCACTCCTCTCTGTAGCACTGGAGCAGAGCAGCCTGCAGAACCAGACCTCCTCTGTGCAGAGCGTAGGCGCATTCACTATGGGTCCTCTTCTCCAGAAACACAGACACATCCACAGGTAAGTCACTACTTACCTACATGTGGCTCAGGGATGCTGTAAAGCAGTAGTTCAATAATGGCCCAGTAAAGAAGTGAATGTGATAAATGTATGAGTGGGATTACTCGCATGGTTGCCTGGAAGAGCAGGGGACTGATCTCAGTGAAGGAGGAGACCTTTCTTCTTATGTGTTCCTAAGACAACTCTTTGCTTCCAGATTTTCATTAGCAACTTTTTCTTCACAAAACTTATATTCTGTGATGTATTTCTGCCATTCTGGTTCTTAAGCATGAATGGAACAGAAAAAACTCAATCACCTCTATAATTAGAGAACAGCTGAGATTACTGGAAGGACTATAGACAGAGCATTTTCAAGGAAACATTTTTCTTACTGCCTCACTGCATTTAGGCTCCAAGGTGCAGGCAAATGAAGACTACAGCACAATTCCTGTCTTTGTATTTTCATTGTCAGTTGGCCATTGAAAACATACTAGAAATAAATTCTGCTACTGCACATTTGTTGTCACAAGAGCTGCTATTTGTCTAGTTTGTAAAGGATCCAGCACATTTCTGACCACTGCTCTTGCTCCTTAGGAAGTGCTGGGAGTTGCTTTAGAAAAGCATCTCTTTCAGGTAGGAGCTCCCAGCTCTTGGCATCTGAATTTGAATTCAGAGGTAGCTGGGCTCTTACATTCCTTGCCATGCACGTGGCAAAATACTGCCAGATCAATTCATCAANGATTTCCTACCTCTCACGGAGTTTAACTAGCACACGCAACTCCTAACTGGAGAAGTCTGACTCACCAGCCTTTCAAGTTCTTGTGTGAAGGTGAACAAATAGGTATCAGGAGCCATGAGCTCTACTTCTCCACCTGTTATGGAGCTTCAGAGGAGGAAAATATTCGTAAATAAATAAAAGCAGTACAGAATAGATACTTGGATGGTGCAAAAATGAATGCTTTCACAAACTGCAAGATCCTATAGACTATAGATATATATTGATATTATGGTGCTGCAGAATTTGATTCTTTGTTTATAGGTATGTGTGTGCCTATGAGGGGACAGTTCTAAATAAAACATCTAACCTTTCTTTTAAGTGTAAGTTCTATATACACAGATATTTCCTAATCCCTTTTCCAGTTGATGTGCATGTATGTGTGTGTTTGTACATATAAAATTAATCACTTGCTTGTATGAATATTTATATATCTATACATTTATATACAGAAATAGATATGGTGCTTTCCCTGTGATTTCTTTTTTGCCTGCAAAATCATGATTCTCTTTCAAAAGTCAGCTACTTTTCATATCAATTCTACAGCACATTGATTCCAAAATAGCAGCATAATTCAATTTAAGTATATCTGTGCCGATGTTTTCTTCTTTATGAAAACCAACACAGAACTCTGTCGAGTTCAGCCTCCTGCAATCCTAAGCAACCCTGAAATAGACTTCTAGTGCAAAAGGGTTCACACGGCATCTCCATGAGCTACAAAGTACTCCTTCACATGGTATGTGAGAAAGTCATATTCTCTATATTCACTCTCCTTCACCACATTCAACTAGCATGATTTTATACTATAAACCCTATAATTATATAGGGAATAGAAATCTGGAGTGGAGCTTCTACACACCTGAGCTAGGGAAGACAAGTGAAACGCCTAAGTCCAAGACAGGCAGCCTAAGCTCCCTCTGTATTCAATGGGGAGCATCATAGGCAGAGGGCAACTCACATCGTCCTTCTACAGGCACCTAAGGTGGGTTACGAGCGCTGTCCTCCAGAAGTGACTACTTTTCTCCACAGACTATAAAGGGAGCCTAAGGGTAAAATGTAATGTTCAAAGTTAAAATCAATTAAAAAAAACCCTGCACCACAAATTACTGCTCCAAAGTGTTACTCACAGTTCTCAGCACTCACAGCACTCTCTCCTCAAATGAGAAAGACTTTGCTACACTTCACATGCAGCTAGTAACCTGGCAGACCATGTAAAGCCCATCCTTCAACTCTGAAATGCTATAGAGGAGAACAAGCTGGAAAAGGCTTTGGAACGACTTAGCTTAATTTAATATTTACTACTATTTTAAACTGGGGATCTCAAAGGAAAAAAAAACTTTAGGAGAATCCAACTGAGGAAAGAAATGGGCCTAGAACACAAGGTATGTTTCATGAATTTTAAGGTAACCATCAGGGAATACAGAAACACAGAAATAAGATGGCAATAAAACTAATACAGACATTAGCCCGTTGAGGGCTATGTTCTGAATGGACAGGTGTCAGTTCCGTTACAGAAGAAAAATGCAGAAGTCTTACCATGAAAAGCAATGATCTCAGACTAGCCATGTTGAATACAAGCTGTCAAGAAGCAATCTTGAGCAATAGATCAGCAACATAGCTGGATGAACTCAAGAGAAGCCTGAGAAGAAGAATTCTTTACAGACCTCAGGAGGAATATTTCTCTAATAGTACAAGAACAACATACTCAACTCTGAAAGAGCAGTCTTCAAAAGCTTCAACACGTGTAGGTGGCAATCAACTAAACAGAACAACAAATCAGAACAGAAAGCTCCCCTTGGAAATGCTGCACAGAAGTGGAAAGTAGGAGGGATGGGTCTCAGAGCAGATCTGCAGGAAACTGAGTGTGGACTTGAAAAACTTTAAAGAGTCTGTGGAGGTCATTGAGCAGTTGGTGAGAAGTCTGAAGTACAACGGTGAAGGAAAGAGAGGAGTCAGATGAAAGGGGAGTTGCAAAATGTGAAATCATTGACTGGGGGAAACTAAGGGTGATAAATTCTCCTCCTCTGGCGGAATTCATGACACCTCAGTGATTTGTATTGCTGCTCATCACCTGAAAAATCAGCAACAGTAAAATCCCTAAGGGTTAATAGGGACATCTCATCTTCCAAATATTGCATTCGCTAACCTTTGCATACATTCTGGTTTTCCATAAAACTGCATTGGCAAATGCACAAGTAAGCATATTGATGAATTCTTAATTCTCTGACATGGGCAATTTCTTTTTCAAAAAGAAACAGATAAACCACAAAAACATTTGAGATGTAAGGTTGTATTTTACGGGCATATCTTTGATCTTTAATATCTTTTCCAGTTGTCATTAAAAACTTCAATCCTCTCTCTCACATGATATGAAGTCTTTTCAGGTCCTAAAGATTTGAACGCAAACACCCAGAACAGCATCCAGACTTGCAGTTTGTTTTGCTGAAATATGCTTTCTCTGTAACTTAGGGTTTGTGTTTTTGTGATTAAAATTGCCTTTTATTTCAAACACGTAAAATAACTGTAGAGAAATAAATTGTGGATAAGAAAAAGAAACTGAGGAGTCAATTTTTTATTATTTTGAAAATTTAGTGGGAATAGACAAAACAACACACCTGTCCTCAGTGCAACAATTAGCAGGTTTCCGAGGAAAGTTCTTGACAGCTAATGCTTTAACCTGGAAAACAACCAACTTCAAGCTATGTTTCTCCAGTGCTAACAGTTGAGGTCCATATGCTACTCACTGCTCATAACTAAAAATAGCTTAAGCATTCATTGGAGCAGGTATTAGAAGCCAGGTCTCCCCCTTCTAACCAATAGGTAACCTGACAAATAGGTAAAATACCTTCCCTACCACACTGTAGAGTTAGATTGATATTTGCACTTAAACCCAGTTACTACTGCTTAATGAAGCAATGTGAAATGCAACAATAGCAGCACACGAGGCTGAACACTTCTCATGCTACAGCATCTTAGAGCCAAAGTGCTAAAACATTCTTCAAGGTGGTACAACTTTGTATCTTCTGAGCCAGGGAGAGGAACTGAACCTGAGTGTCACATTGAGAATGAAAACATTAACAAGTGGGATATTGGATAAAAAAACTATATATAGGTTGGGTTTTTTACCACCTATACTTGGTAAGAAAGTAAGGCTTGCAGGGTGCACCTGAAGACAAGGTTCAAATCTGCAGCCTTTTGTGAAGGAAGACATTTTCCCATGCACAAAAACTAGGCAGATCATAAACCACAAATCTCTCTGTCTTCAGCATGTCCAACTCTCTAAGCTAGTGAAAGCAGGCGTGCTGGCTTCTGTGTCTCTGACTGTGAGTACACAGCCCTCTAACGTAAAGACTACCTTGCTTGACCTCAAGGCACCAAATTTAGGCACTGCAGTCTGGAGTTGCAATGCCTAACCCAGTAAGTGGAGTCCTTAAAAGACCTGCCATGATAAAAAATGAAGCTATGTTAGGAAACACATTCCCTGCTAATGGCCTAACTATTCAACCATCTTTGGCCTCCTCCTTTCAGAGACAATGACCAAAATAGCTATAACCAGTACCTGCTGGTTCCCTCCTGCTGCTGCAGCTGTAAAAATAAAGCATTAGAAATACCAGTCTTCCAGGGCAAGATCTCTCATTTGCAGTCCTGACACATCTCACTTGCACGGTCCACAAAATGCGTTCATTAACAGATCAACAAAACAGCAGAAGGACGCTTTCTTCAAATGTTCCACTCCTTTCCGAGCACAGGGGGAGTCCTGCAAACATTTTACCGATTTATCAAAGAAAAGGCCCACCCTCTATCAGGAGAGACATATTCTACTGCATTTTGTTGCTAGGCAGTCCTCTGCATTTAACAGCAACTATTTATTTATATGAACTTCCTTCTCCATCCTCCCTATCAAGCTGCTTGGGGTGTTGGATAAACAACTGTACAATAAAAACAGCACAGAAGTGGAAGGACAAAATACTTAAGAGCAAAATGAACAGTTGTCACGAGAACTAAGAATGAGATGGTAAACAGAAACCAAAATAACCAAACTCCAGGGGGCCAGGCAGAAACACAGCATTTTTTTAGAAGTCAGGTTGGTAAGATAGATAGAAAGACAGATAGCAATGAGATAAAACACCCAAGCAGTGAGACCCCATATTTGACACTGGCCAAAAAAAACACTTCAAGACCCACATTTAGATGAGGAGCTGAGAGTACTCAGAAGGCCATGACCTTTTTCTTCAAGGGTCTTGAACACTTACTATATATATCACAACTATTTATGATTTAAAACAAACCCATTCAGGCAAATTTTGACAGGATTGCTTGTGACATGTCTGAGAAAAATGCATTACTTTAGATGGTCTAAGGAAATGAACCTAGAAGATTCACTGTATCATGCTACAAAATTTCATCTACTTTATGAAAGACACACACATGGAGGGAAAAAAACCCATTCTTTGAACTTGCTTAGGTAACTACAAAATCTCCAGAATGCCTGCCGTGCTCTCTAGACCAACAGAGTACTCAGACAGTGTTAAGCAACAGGGCTTCTCTGCCCTCTATTTCTTTTTATCTCTTTCACTCTAAGTGGTTTCAACTTTCTTTTTTTCCTGTTCTCTAATCTATTTCTTAATCAGTTAAGACTAAACATTAGTTGAAGTTAGATCAAGGTTCCAAACCTTTTTTTTATTTGTTGAAGATAACAGAGATCACTTTTCCCAACTTTAGTGTCTTCTCAATCATTCATTCTCTGTCAACTTGCTTGCTTGTTTCACGTGATCCATATCTGGGGCCTTGTCATTAATATAAACAATAACACATGCTAATTATGATATAAAAATATGATTAGTTATCTATTATGAAATTAATTTCATGTCTACACATTCTTGATCACCTCTGATGTCTGCTAAACACACTGGGGAGTCAAAACAGAAATGAGTGCCTTTCACAACTACATCACTTGATATGAAAGGCTTTTGATGTTACCAGGTTAGCCCAGTTTACACACACTTGAGGAAAGCCTAATATACTAGAGGTTTCTTTTCCAAAAGTAGTAAGCACTGAAGGTACTTACCCTAAAGAGAGGAGATATCCTGCCTGAGAAAATAAGCGCTCCTTATTATTTGTTACTCCCATAACCAACAGCAGTAACTATAGCCCATAGAAAGTCATCTCAGCTCGGGGTCAAAACAGATCAAGTTTCTTTTCCTGTAAAGTGTGTAGTGTGGCATGTCTTTTGGTTCCAGAAATGTTACATAAAGACAGCTAAAAATTAAATTTAGATTTTTTTAATATTCTTGGTGACATCTGAAATTGGCAGATACCTTATTGTCACCAATATAATTGGCAAATTACTTAATGTTACTAAATCTATTAATCTTGCTTAAGACTTACATTGTAGGTATTTAGGGCATGTTCTGATTCAGCTACCTTCTAAAATTCCTAGAGCGTATGATTGTCTAACAGAGCCTCCTGTTGAATTAATGGTTAATATAGATGTTCCTTAGGGTTTTTAAAGACTTGTTATGACAGTATTTTGCCTTTTCTTCTTGTAGCAGCGACTGGTGATTACTTGAACATAGAGTGCCTGCTACTATGGCAGTAACTTATTTGGAATGTGATTTCAAAGATGTAAATATGCCTTGAGGCTTCAAAGTTTAATAAATATGGATATAAATAGTTGACTAAATAACCCAGCACACAGACTTTTACAGATTAGTTCTTTACAGATTTCACGGCAATGCCATCAATAAAGAGAGAAAAAAAGATGAGCTGACTGCATGGGCCAGGAAGCTCTGCCAGAGTTTGAAAACAACATTTCAATGGTTCAGCATGCTGGTGATTTTGTATTAGGAGATTAAGAGAGTGAGCTGAACATTGAGAACACTTGCTCTGTACCCCAATACATGCTATATTTGAGAGGATTAGGCTAGTTAACAAATTAAGCAAGATTAGTAGATTTAACAACATAATACTGGAATATATAAAATTATTTTGGACTCTGACTAATTGTGACAACTTGCATACTTGGACTGACATGGAAGAAGAGATCTGAGGATTAAACCATAGCTCCAAGGTTTAAAAACAGTGGTTATTTTAACTATTTCCTATAGAAAATGCCCAAATTGAAAATTTAAACTCTGAACGAGATACAATACTTGAAGGAAATGTAGAAAGAATTTCCTTATGCCAACAAAACTTCCTTTACTTTTCTTCCTGAATGTCATTATAGTCTGCATAAGTAACAGCATATGCTATACAAAATATATCTGTTGGATATACATGTAACAGGATTAAACGTTTCTTTCAGTGAAAACGACCAAAAAAGTTTTGATCATACAGGAAAAGCAGTATCAATATGCATTTCATAGAAAAAAAAGTTAAACGAAGAAGTATTAAGATTTCCCTTTATCCCAAAATGTTTCTTCACCAAGCTTTGTACACACACCACAAAGTAGAACCAAACCTCTTTGTAGTGCGCTCTCAGACATCAAACGCCCACAGCGGCGATGTGCCGCTGCCTGACTGGAGCCCAGCCACGGCAACAGCAGAGGGCATGCTTTCCTGTGAGAAATTCATAACACAACTTTACTCCACCACAAAGCACCAAGATTTCAGCACACCCAAGGAACACGCTCTGCCTTCATGGCGGATCTGTCCATGTGCACCAGTCCGGCACATTCAGAATATGTCAGAATTAATGTGTATGTACACTATGACTATGTTTTGCATTTTCCAGTGGATTTGGCCCTTCAGATTACTTTTAAAACCAATGACCCTGACACTGATGAAGTTTCCAGGTATCCAAATGACTGCTTAGGCTTACTTTTGCCTGCTTTTTGGCTTACTGCCTTTCTCACTACCCTTCAGTCAATCTCACACTGGACATACAAAGCAAGGACTTTCTGTTGTCTGCAATATATAAGAGAAGACAAGACAAGTAACCGGTAGTCCTTACTTACCGAGGGATGCATTTAAAGGATTACATTAACTTCAAGATTTATGCACTGCTGCTAGTCACAAAAACCTTGCCTAATCTAGCATGCATCTGAACCCCCTCCAGCACTACCACTCCACACAAACCAACCCACTTAACTCATGCCAGTGCCAAACTATGCAATGTCTGACTCCCTTCTGAGCCCTCTTCAGCTGTTAGCATGTAGGAGCCAGTCTTGCCTGTTCTCAACCCACGCTAGTTTACATGGTATGCTTGAACACATTCACCAGGACACTCTGTACCTTATGAGCTCAGGTCAGTCCCCAAAAAACGGACAAATCTGAGTTACAAATTCATGGTTCTGTGACTATTCAGTAGGTGACTGAAATATTCATTTGAGTAAAACTGGGACCTCTTCTTGCTCTTGCCCCTTGACATTGCAAGTGTTCCCACTGCCCCGTTATCTTAAATCCTGCAGATTGAGCCTTTCTAGTGGGAGTGATGGATTTTCTTCTTACTATTCCCTGCTGCTTTGTATATCATCTAATGTCTTGTCATGCAAGTTGGGTGCAGCTCCATAGAAATTAGTAGAGTAGGTCTGAAATACAGTCCACGTGGGACTGGAATCAGGCTTTTTTCTGTTAGTATTTTTATGGCTCAATCTTTTCAAGCCTAAATCAAATATTCTCAGATTATTCTCATAGAGTACGTCATCTATCAGGATTGACGCACAGAACTATCATGTCTAGCAGTATAAAAACAGTTGCATGCTACCAGACCTTTGAGAAGATGAAAAATTCACCATCAGATGTGTCCTTGCTCACACCTTTAATAAAATGTTTTTAAACACTTTCGCTGTTATTATTAGTAACAGCCATTTGTAATGTGATTCTTACTCATTGATCAGGACCCTGCTGCGCATGGCACAGCAATGCCAAACCTTCCTGTACCAAAGAGTTCATAATTTAAGTATGAGATGAGAAACCACATGTCAATACAGAGGAAGCACAAGGAAAGAATAAAAGATTTATCTTCTACAATTATGTAAGTGGCGGTTTAGGAAAGGAGAAGAAAGCTTGCAAGGAGTAGTGAGAAATAACTGTATGCACGCAAAGAACAAGCACTGAATGTACAATCTGTGGTTTTACAGATATCTTCTATAACATGTAATCGTGACAGTGAGAGAGAAGTCAGCTCTATATCAAGGTACAAGTTGTCACTTCTGTCTTGTTTTCATTTCTATACTGTTTGGTTGCTCAATTTTGGATTAATTTTCCTGTTGCTATGTTAGACTTTTTGCTGTGTTTTAATTCGCAGGGGCAAAGTTCTCTATTCTTCTTTCTCACTATCATCCTTTCCTTTTTGTCTTTACATTGCTTTTACTAACTAAACAATATGCAATAAAGCTTTAGCACCCTGGCTTATTTAAAAGATTAACATCAAAGAATAATGAGAATTGTGGATGATCCAAATCATATAATTTTGATAAATGATACACTGTAAGAGAACTGTATAAAAATGTTATTTTCTTCCACTTGCAACTTTTTGTATGATGAAAGAAAGTCTCATTTCATCCTCTTATTTTCTATGTTTTTGTCTATATATATATTACCTTGCAATTGTTTACATTTTTTTTAGCTTTGAAATCCTCCCATCCATTTCCAATAAGAGTTTTGACTGAATTGACATATTTCTCTCTTTGCTCCTTTTTTTTCCAAGAATGTGCAGAACGTACTGAACTATATCATGCCACTACAAGAAATCTACTTTGGATTCAGGTTTCAGAGAGATCAACACATGGATGCTGTATATTGGCTATGAAGGACATGATATTCCTTAATAGCTTCCTCAAAACTTGTGTATCTGCAGATCCGTGCTTAGTCCCACAAAGGCAGAAGATCTAGAAATCAAAGAGTTTGTATAAAACACTGTTTGCTGAAAATACTCTTGCTTTTTCTGTGTGGTCCTAATATACAGACTTGTATGCAATAAATCATAAGGTTTATATCACATAGGAAAAAGCCGTTTTTTGTAAAAACTAATTGCTTGCTCTAGTGAACATCTTCTATTCCATCCCCAGTACTACTGTTACTTCTAAGAACAGAAATCTCATCTCTCTCTACTTGATGTCGTGTAGATTTAGACTCTTTTGAATGTCTCATTTTCAGAAATCAATCTGGCTAGTTTCATGGTAAACTTTACCTGCTGGCCCTTAACTCCTCATTTTTTTAGCCCTGGCAAACTAAAATTTTGAATATTTCTGCCAGATGACTCTATTATTATCAATAATAGAGGAAATACAGCGTATCTTATACACTAATACTTGATGTGTTTGGATAATTTTATATTGCAATTTATATTTTATGTTGTAAACTTGTCTCTGTGCTCTCATAAGTATTTGTTACTTTTTCCCGTTCCTCTCTACAAGTAAAAAGCTAATTTCTTATTTACATCAGGTGATAAATGGTTTTGGGGTAAAAGCATTGATTTAAATCCCACTAATCTCCTATCCCAGAGTTTAGAAATGAGAAGTTTAAAAGTGCTACACAGTAATGAAAACTTTCCACTATCACTATTATAATTCTATAAGATTTTTCCAGTGCAAAGATTTTACTAGTTGTCATATCATTTTGCCTGTAAACTGAAAACAGCTTAACGACATCTAGCAGTTGGTATTAAAAACGATAAAGATATCATTGCCTGCATATTCTTGGTTCTCAGCATGTGGAATGACTGAATAAGGGCAGTCTCATCTCTGACGGATGAAATCTCCTTTCTTAATGATCTCTTCCAAAAGATCAACTTTTCTCTTTCTCCATTGTAATGCATTGAATTTCTCATCCCTCCTAATCATTAACCATTAATCATCCTCCATGGTGTGACACTTAAACTCTAATGGTTAGGAAATACCTAATGCATTCATACATAAAAGAAGAGCGACTGAGAAGAAAATCCAAGTGAGAAAAAAAGCATATTTCAGCTCCTGTATTATTCACAGTGAACAGGCTTTGAGATGGAGATTCTGTCTTTCCCTTTTCCTCTGTGTTGATGCAGAGTACTCTGTCAAGTGACATGAGAGTTGATAGGTAAGATATCATGTTTTAGCGCTGAGTTCTACATATTATACCAGTCTGTGTCTTACCTTTAACATCTCAACCTCGTATTCCAAGGCATGGCGAGTTATCATACCACCCGTTTCACTCTGGCAGCATGGGTTTACAATTGCACTCAATCTCATATCAGAAACAGCTTAGTAGTATCAGATTATCTAAGTCAAGTCTTCCTTAGGCATGAACTGCTTCTGCTTTCATTTTGCTTCAGATTCCTGTTGATGCACATCACAACAACCCTGAACTAAGGAAGCGGGCAACAGCTGAGTCTAGCAAGTTCAGCAAGACTTAATGACAAGCTACAGGCTTTTTACTTGACTACAGTTGTTCTTTGGGTCTCAGGTATGAAAGCATGAATAAACAATGAGAAAAGACATTTGGTGGAAAAATATGAACATACTCCTAGCTTTCACTGAAAGACACCTGGGTAAGTGAAAAAGAATGACTGAAATTTATCTCCCACCAACATGCAGCCTCTCAGGTGCTAAACTAATTAGTGAAGGTAAATCACTGATATCAGGACTATGCCCTACTGAGAATATGTCAGATGTTGACTACAACTTTTAATATTTTCCTTTCTGGCACAGTTCAATCCTGGCTCATCTATACTATCAAAAACTCTTGCCTTTAGTTTTACAGTTTAATAGAAATGTGGTATATCGTTTTTCATTATCTTTTCTGTAAAAGTTCTATCACATTTATTTTTTTGAACTAAAACATGAGAGCCTTTTTTCATGTGTTGATTTTTTCATAAACTTAAGTCACTACAGTAAAATCCAAACATATTCTAAAACATTGTGCATATCGATGCAGTTCACTTGCCCAGTGGTCAATGTCATCATCAAAACATGTTTGGCCGAGAAGTATATTACTATCCTTTCTAACTTATATGCCACTGAGATAGAACAAGAGTTATATAAAATAAAGTACATAATCATTCAATAAGACTTTTTTCCTGTTTTGTTACTCTAATTCAGCAGAAATGGGGCGGGGGGGCAAGTGAAGACTTTCACTAATTAGATTCTTTTTTCTACCAGGTGTTCTTCAGTAATTCCTTGGGTTGCCTATGGCACTGCTGTG